>JAOVVB010240661.1:0-14231 GCA_028570985.1 Heterobranchus longifilis | reverse complement strand
CTTGGTCAGGAAACGCTGTCAATTCAAACAAAACTACTTGGTTAAGTTTAGGAAAACATTGTGGGTTGGGTTAAAATAAGGATGTTTGTTGTGTGAATTAATGTACATATGTAAGTTACATACTTAACGTATTTCCTGAAATAGTGATCGGGGCCTTTATTTACCTGCAGAGGGTACCAGGCCTTTATTTGAAGCAGGCTTATATTAGAAGGCAGGCCTTTATTTCACACTTTAGATGAGTAATTCAGAACAAGGTGTTGAAAATAAATAAAGTATGATTATTGTTGAATTTATTAAATTAAAAGCGCTGGAATTATACATGTACATTATGCTTAGTTGGCATGCCACTGGGAGTTTATCCACCCTTGTTTTTCCCCGCGGCCATTATTTGGGGCAGACCTGTATTTGTTTGTGTGGACCACGCCATTATTTGAAACCCGGCTTCTATTTTGAGAAAATACTGTAAATAACTCGACGTTAGCCTTTGGTTTCACACAGCACATGAACAGTCCTCTGTTTGCTCTGAACATCCAATTTTGCTGCAGATGGGTTTACAGTTGAAAGCCTGATGCAGCTACATGGTGTCATGGCAATGCAAAAAATGCGTTGTGATAACATGCAAAATTACTTAACAAGTTGGTGTATTATTCATATGCCATTTCGTGAGACCAGGCTGTACTAATGGATACTTAAGCTTGTTCGCAGTTGAAAATAGCAAAGGTTGTGACTCTAGTTTTTATAGCCACATTCAGAGCTTTCTAACAGCTCTACTGCTGCACAGCTTAGTGAAATGTGGACGTTCTTTTGTGTATTATACTAGAATGGTCCGTAGCTGCCACACTCCACTAGTCATGAGCCAAGAAGCAAGTAGGAGATGGCAGGCTGCCCTGCTGATCTCACTGCATCGCACTGTGAGATCCAGCTCAGGCGGTCTTCAGCGACAACAGGGCTGCCAGCATCACGAGAGAAAGTGGATGCTGAGTTGGTACTGAGGGAGGAGGGCTAGACTCTCCCTGATTGGCTGAGTAATGAAAATGTGCTGATTTCAGTGCACTGCTGAGCA
Source organism: Heterobranchus longifilis (assembly GCA_028570985.1). Lineage (NCBI taxonomy): Eukaryota > Metazoa > Chordata > Actinopteri > Siluriformes > Clariidae > Heterobranchus > Heterobranchus longifilis. Next base: position 13,168 of record JAOVVB010240661.1, on the reverse strand, counting down.
TCTTGATTGGTTGAGTCAATATATCAAAGCCTGAAATTAGTGTTTGAGATTTATCAGTTAATATTTCTTCGTTAAGCCTCAAAAAGCTTCATAATGTGTTTTATTGTCACAACAGCAAACATTTGTAACGGAACATGTTTTTTTTTCTCACTTTAGAATAAAAACTGTTCTACTTTTTCAGATCAGAAGACGCAGACCCACACCTGCCACTTTAGTGGCATCCAGTGATCAATCATCACCTGGTAAGGCACTGAAATGCAAACGCACACACACACATATACATGCACACACACACACACACACACGCAGACAGACTATTTTTGTCACTTGTGAGGTCATTTTATTCATTTGCATTCATTATCTTGAGGCTCATCCTGTGCAGTTTTCCAGGGCAGTGAGATATTCCGAACATTTCAGGTCCATTTGGGGTTTTTGCTCAAAATAAAGTGGTTTAGATTATTTGGCTGAACTGTTGGCTCGCTACAAACTGTCTGTTCATCATATTCACTGCTCGTGTTTCCTGCCCCGTCTCACCTGTCTGTGTTCCCAAATGTCAGCAAGTACTTTGGTGAGTACAGCGGTATCATAATCAATAGAAATGATTGCCAAAACTACAAAAATGATGATAATGATTATACTTTAACCATGACTGCTCATGGTTAAAGCTCAACTAACCTGCAACTCAAACTAACCTTAACCTAAAACCAAGTCTGAACACTAAAATAAATGCTTAACCTTGTGGGGACCATGGTTTTTTTCCCTGGATGGGAGATGAGTCCCCACAATGAGATGAACGCAGGTACATAAAAGTCCCACACAATAACACATTACCATAACCACAATATGTTTCACAATATTCCAGACATTTCTGTTTCTTATTTTGACTGTTGTGATGCAGCATCTCAAGTCTATTATGCACCAAATGAATCTTCCTGCTGCATTAGAGTAACAAAAACAGCTGTGTGTGTGTGTGTGTGTGTGTGTGTGTGTGTGTGTGTGTGTGTGTGTGTGTGTGTGTGTCTGTGTGTGAGTCCTCTCATGGGATGTTAATGATCAAACACAACAGCGCTCCTCTCGAGAGTTATCTTCCTCTATGAGTCATCCAGTGGCTCCCTGCTTCCCTCCCTTCCTCTGCTGCACTTTGCTGTGTGAGTGTGTAAAGTGACCCAAATTAAAAGATGATCAGCTGGGAATATGGGGGCGGCGAGTGTAATCTTCTCCAGGTGAGAAAGCAGAGGGTGGTGTTCTCTGTTTATGTATGAATAAATGAAGAGTTGATGCGTCATTGAGGATACCAGCAGAGACTGCCATTGATATATTGTTTAATTCACAGCATTTTATTACTGAGAAGTTGAGTGTTTTTAGCTTGAAAACAACAGGTCTTTCTAATTGGGTCTGATTAGAGATTGGTGTCTTTGCCTGTGATCTGTTTGCTTAATGTGTGACTCTGTGTGTGCGCGTGATTACACGTGGCTGTTTGATTCCGTAATTGGATGCTGAGCATGTGGCGTGTCTCAGAGTCAACCTTGATCTCTGAATAAAAGTGCAGAGAAACCCCTCAATAATCCTCCCTGCAGTAGATCAGAGGCAAGAAGAGAGAAAAGAGACTTACGAGGCGATCAAGTAGAGAAATCATATCTGAAGTGAAGGATTGTGATTAAAAAAAAATGAAAACTTGGAAAATAACTGCTTAAAATGCATTTTTAGCCTGCTATTCAACTACCTATACTATACTCACTAGATACTGCAGCTGCTCACTGCTGTGCTGGTGCATGGAGCACAAAGGTATTTACGTGCTATTTGTGTCGGTGCTGGAAAACAAAAGATGTGATGACAGTATTTCTTCCATATCTGAGCGCGGCAGCATTTCTGGAAATGGGGCCTCTGCAAAGAAACATGTCTTACAAACTGCATGTCGCTGACCTTTCCACGCGGCCGACATTTTCTTTCACTTTTATTTGAAAACAAACCCCACATGCGCACTGCGCCCGTTGTGCTCTTACGTCATGACAGTGTGTCGTGTCAGTGGCTTCTCTGTATCAGCAGCTGTATATGCCAGCTACTGTTGTCTGACTGCAAAACAATATTTACCTGCCGCAAAAGTGATACGACATAACAGATAAACATCGGCCACTGCCATCTGCGAATGTTATCTTATTTGCCGATAAGCCGATGCCGGTAAATCGGTGGAAAAATGTCACAAGATGGTCCCGAAACATCTTTTGTTACTTGTCATCCTCTGTAATTGATGAAGTTATTAAATCTAAACTTTGTGGCCATCAGGGTAGTGACAATGTTTGGGGATGAAAACATGTATATTAGAGAAGAGCTAATTTAATTTTGATGGACTTGCATTTAATTTCACACTGAGCTGCATCTCACTGTGTCCTCAAAATGACAGCCATGCCATGCCAAAAGACTTCAAACATCAAATCAGACAGAGAGACAATCAGAGAACGAGGCAGTTTACAGTTGTGTGAGAACGAGTAGGAGGGGGATTGGTGGGGTGGATGTGATGATGATGAGGGAGAGGAGCTGTGCTGGTGCAGTAATGGTGCCCCCCCCCCCCCCACACATGAGACAGAGCCCTGCATTATTTACTGCTCTGCAGATTGCTCTGCCCTGTGCACTGTGAACCCCAATAGCACATCAGATGCACAACTGAGATGCAGGCTGTGGGCTAAATAATGAGCCTGATTTGATCTTCTCTGAAGAGGAGAATTCACGTCTTTGTTTAATGGAGAGAGACAAGTTGATTGAGATTAAATTAGGGCTGCACAATGTATTGTTTTTTTATCGTAATATCAACTTGCGCAATAAACACATCACGAAAGACTGCGACATATCGTCATCGCAATATTCAACAACATTATTGCATATTGCATGTTTTCCTCATATCGTGCAGCTCTAGATTAAATAAAGCTTGGCAAAAATTGAACATTTAAATATATTATAGTGCATAAAACTTGGGAGAATGCCTTCTTTATTCACTTCTATTTTGGTATTTTCTGTTTCCTGATGAGTGCACCGTTAGACTGCATGTCCTTTTAAAGGGAGAGGAAATAACCACAAAGGCCGCATAAAACGATGTAGTGCCCTTTAAATTAGATACTTCATCTTTACAAGCACCAGCAGCAGCTGGTCTATGGTGTAGTGAGTGCTGCCACCTCAAACACTTTGCAATGTATGAAACCCTCAAGCAAGAAAATGCAAGATGCATTGCAAGAAGCACAGCAACAAAAATAAGGACTGGTGCACCCTGGGTATTGACGACAACTAAAATGCGAGAGAAAAAAAACAGCCCAGGAAATGTACAGTACTTTTCAATTAAAAATTGAGAAGTTACAGGGATGAGAATAGTGGGAAATTTAGTATTTCCAAATCTAGTATGAAATACATGTATGTATATATGTACTGGACAGAAAGTACAAGTGTTTCTTTTCTAATCTAGATATCAGGCAGCCTTGTCTCATTTGACTGTTGATGAAATACCATCAGTCTGTTTCATTCTGAGGCAGCTGGGGTTGGAACTTTTCCACACAATTAAACATTATGTAATTGTTGCTCATAGCATCACTGTTACTTGTTCTTCTTCTCTGCCATGCAAACTGCTGGCCTAACAGCTTTCCCTTTCTGACAGATTCTCCCTTTACTGTAATGCTACATAAACATAAAATAATGCTCAGCCAGCCCTGTTGCCGCTAATATTGCAAAAAATCTTAGAGCTACAAGCTTTAGTTTTTTTGTAAGCAAACTTCTCCTCAAGAAAATGTGAACTTGTGCTGCGTCCGGCAACTTTATAATCTTAGTTGACAAACCTGACAGCAGTTTTATAGTAATTGAAGTTCATTGATTTTACACAACCTCCTGCGTTCTCTGGCTGACAATCCGTCAAATGGAATCATTGTTTTCATTAATTTCTGTCTCGAGCATTATCTCACCTGGTACATCGTGCACTTTGTTGATCGAGCATTGTAAGTTCATTGCAAGTCCCTGCAGTGCCAGAGGACATTTGAGATATTCTCTCGTTGTTCGTGAGCTGTAGTCTTAAACTGTGAGCAATCATGCCTGTTGTTCCTCCAGCAAATGCAGCTTTTCTTGTGTCAATATGCGCTCTTCAAGCTCCAGCAGCAGCTGCAGCTTGTTTTCCTGATATCAGACAGAACCGTCAACTCGGTTTCATGTCACAATGCCAGATGAATCAGTGGAGTTGGTGGATTCAAAGGTCTGGACCCAGGCAAACAGCTTGTCAGCTCTCAGGAAAATGCATTCTGTAGTTAAAGTAAGAGGCAGTAACATAATTAGCAACTTTTATTCGTTTGTGGAGGAGCTGATATCTGCCTTTGAATGTAGTTAGTGGCTGGTTTGTTTGAAGTCAAATAAGTGGGAGGTGAGGAGGAAGAACAGTGTTTTCTTTGAAATTAAAAGAAAGGAGCCGCATATTATTATTTGTGCAAAAGGGGAGAAAGGCATCTTTTTTCCTCCCCCACTTTGCCCTTTGCATAGCAACAGTACGCAACTTCAAAAAGATAAAACATCCCTTTAAAATGCATGACTGACTGTGTAGACTTGTACTTCTTTTTCGTTTTAACACACAGTGCAAGGGTTTTCATGATTTGCTCATTTTTCTTCATCAAATGCAGCACAGAAAATATAAATCGACAGCAGCTACAGTAGACAGCTAAATTAGAGCGGCTTGGCTGAATAAAGTGGAGTCAGAAGACCGTCTCTGTTCTCGTCTGGCTTTGTGTCAGACAGCCAGTCAGCTGGGAGTTGCAGTGATAGACTCATCACCGCCGGAACAGCCTTTTTTTATTGGCCTTTTTTATTGGCCTTTTCTCTCATTCTGCAGCACAGATGGGCTCGATACACAGAGAAAACAATCTGAATATCAGCCATCTGAAAGCCATATTTTATGTTTGTCGACCTAAATAATATTTCAAATATGTCTACTACTACTACTACTATTATTTTTACTACTATTACTACTACTAACAATCATAACAATGTTTTTTTTTTTTTTTTTTAAATTGGAGCACAGCTGCTCACTGTTGTTTAAGTCTTCAGCTACAGTACATTGATCCTGTGCACCAATCACCTGCTTTTATCACACGATTTAATGCGCTAATAGCATGCTTATCATTCTGATACATATGGGTCAGTAGGGGCCGGCTCCCCACACTAGAAGGTCCAGTAGGCTCTTATCAGCATTTTGAATGGGGATGATACCAGCCCATTCAATGCAGGCTGATAACAAGTTCGGTAGGTTTCGGTTTCTGGACGTTCTTTATACGTCATCATCTGGCCTCCGCCGTTGCCACCATCAACTACATAACAAATATGTATTCTTCCTAAAATAAATAATGAAATAAAAAAACAACAAACAGCTTAAAAGAGCAAAATAAATATGAATAAGTGTCAGAAACGGCTACACAGTCTAGAGAATAAATAAAAAGGTAGTGGGATATCAATCTATTGTCATATTTATTGATTACCGTTCTTTTAAACAATGATTTTAAATTCTGAATTGTACTACCCACTAACGTTCCATAGGTTTGATTGAAAAGCATTTATTTTTTGAATGTTTTAAACATACATATTCCTTTAAGGTAATGCTGCCACTTTTTGCAAACATGTTGACAACTTGTTTTATTGCTGCACAAAATGTTTCAGATTACATTCTGCACGAGTGGGAGGAAACTCTATTTTCAGACCGATGCAGTTTGACAGCTGCCTGTCAAATATAAATCTTAAGCTTTACTCTGTAACTTGAAGGACAGTCCAAGAATGGCCCTTTCCTCGCGATTGATTTGAAACAAATCCATAATGGTTGCACGAGCTTTCTCAAACTCCTGGGAGATGCTGAAAATAGGATTCAGTTTCAGGCATCACTGTAAACACGCACAGCGTAAAGATGAATCCCTCTTGAAATGAAATGTAATGGCTTTTGTGTCAGGTTTTCATATACCACTGGGTAGAGCGAGAGAGAGAGAGAGAGAGAGAGAGAATGAATGAATAAAGAAACAAGCACATCACTGGCATTTTGAACAGCCTAGCGCATACTTTTAAGTAGGAATAATATATGCACACACACACACACACAGACACACACACACACAGAGCCTCCCTAGTGCCTAGGGATGCATAGGTTGCCAGGCAACAAGGTGGTGTCCTAGAAAAAAAGTTCAAGGCAATAAACGCAGAGTTGGATGTAGGTTCAACACACTCACTATTGATCACAGTTAATGGTTTCACTGTACTCCAGTCAACTGCTTTATTGTTTCTGTTTTCAGTCCTTTCATATAGTGACCACTGAGTTGTGTTTCACATATCGACTACAGAGGATAAATCTTTATCCAGTGGCAGTCACATGACCGTCATGTGAGTGTAGTATCATGTTGGAGTTTCCTTGTTCTCCACAACAGACATCATCGTTACAGCCGTGTGTGTGAAGACAGTTGTCGCTACTTTCATTATAGTAATATACACTCAGTTTATTAGGTGCACATAGCTAAAAATAATGCAGTCCTTTTTTACTTCATGTGTGTCATTTCACACCATGTAGACGTAGTATAAAGATTGTGAAAGTCCGTTTAGGGTGAGTTGGTGGGAGGGGTTGAGGATGGGTCCAACAAACACAGACTTCAGATTCAGCTTTATTGCCAAGTAGTTTTCTCATACAAGGAATTTGCCTTGATGTAATGGTGCATAACAAAAAACAACACAAAATTTATATATACAAGTGAGAAAAATCTCCAAAAGACAGGTGGTATAATTAACTCTAATATATAAATAATATTACAATAAGGAATATATAAACAGTGTGTTCTGTGTGAAGAGCTGCATAGTTTAGAAGATATGTACAAGGACTATTGACAGGAATGTGCAAATGTTCACAGTATAAGCAGTATATTTAATGTGCAAGTATAACAGTAAAAATTGCATTAATGTAACGCGTCATAGGAGTTGAGTGCTCAGATGTGCAAAAGTTACAAATGTGCAAAAGTTTACAGATGCAATGACCATGTAGTGATATTGAGTGGAATAGGGTCCATGTCAGTGGGGGTCCCGGGTCTTGTTAATGAGGCCAGCTGCGGTCGGGAAGAAACTGATCATGTGGTGTGAGGTTTTGGTCTTAACAGACCGCAGTGTCCTGCCGGAGGGGAGTTTTTGAAACAGTTTGTGACCGGGATGAGAGGGATTGGCCATGATCTTTCACCCACGAGACCGCTGCTTGTGTCCCGTGTAAAACCAAAAGTCAAAATGTAGTTATTTACGTTGAGTACGTAACTTAATTTATGTAACAGATGTCCTTATTTTAACCCAAACCACGCTGTTTTCCTAAACCGAACCAAGTATTTTGTTGCCTAAACATACATTCTGTTTGCTAGAATGTAGTTATGGAATGCAACTGGCATTGACCATAGACTGCATCATGCTAGAATGTAGTTACGAAACTCACCAGGCTCGTGAAACTCAGATCGAACTATCAAACTAGGCAGTGCTGATCAAATATGAATCAAGATTATGTTACTGTATTGCCTATTCCTCGTCTAAAATGTTTTCAGAAATACAATTTAGTGTTCTGTTTAGCCGTAATTTTGAGAAAGTTTGTGACCAGGTCGTCATTGTTTTCCCTGCTTCAAAACACCAAGCACCATCCCAACTTTTATGTGTCGCTCAGTGTGTTGCTCTGATTGGATGTAGGTCACGTCTCGTTGCTCGGGTTGGTTGTAGTTATATCCAACTGTGTCCAGAGGCATCTGTTCCGTTGATAACGCTCCTTGGAAATCAAAAATGAACTAAGAGGTTCCACACTAATACGCCTTTGCAAATTAATCTGGTGATGCCAGGCGAGTGTTTCTGGTGCTGTTGAACTATACTGCATTATACAGAGAGGTGTTTCAGTTATTTAGCCTCCCATCATTGATATAAATGGGGTGGACAAAATATTAGAAACACGGCAGGATTTATTACAAGACTGTTATATTACACTGTAGACTGCATTCATTTTAGCTAGATGCACATACATTGGCAGCTGACTGTAAATCAGCGAAGCTCCAGACTACACTTCAGTATGCTACACACTGACTTCCCTTAAGGGGTTTTGGATAAACAGTGAGTGTTTTACAGTTTATCTATCATCAGCAGTTGGCTGCATGTGGTAGGAAGAAGAGTGGATTAGCATCCCCTTTTGTTTGAGGGTTTTTTATTTATAGATGAGAGCGGATAATAAAAAAAAAAGATATAAATTTGCTCACCATGCTTGATAAAAAAACACTTACTGCATTGGCTTGTAGTGTGTCAGATAACCATCTGGCCGGAGGTCACCTTATATCCACTCTGCTCTGCACTGTCTGGGGACAAAGCAGCACTACAGTACACTGACATACTAAAAGGGTCGACTGTGTTATTATGAACAATATCAAGACTGCACAATGTTTCTGTATTTGCTTTAAACCCCTTATTGCCATTGTTTTATACTGTGCAGCACTTAACTGATTATTTTCTTTCTTGCAGAAATAGATGAGGATCGTCTCCCAAACCAGTTGTACAAGGTAATCTAATTCATGCTCTATGAGGGTCAATTTTATGGGAATAAGGTTACAGAAATAGAATTATGTGAATTCTGTTTTTTTAAATTAGCTCCATCTGTATTTAATATAATCACCTCCATCTTAGTGCTCTCTGCCCAGCTGATATGAAACATTGATGTTTTACAGGCGGCCTTGTTGAACTCCCCTCGGCAACGGCGAAAAGGACAAAAGGGAACACCTACAATGAAAGGTATGAGTCCGTTATCTCGTTATACATGTGATGTCGGCATTCTGTGTTAGATCACACTGCTGGTAGCCATGAAACAGCAGTCTCTATTTTCAGTTTCTCTATACTGGCCTGTTTCCAGACTCACCGCCTACATCTCCAGTTCGTTCAGCTATTCTATTCTGACTGTGATCGTTATTTAAGTTTAGGCACCAAAACTACTTGGCTAAATTTAGAAAAAAGATCATGGTTTGGGCTAAAAAAGGTACTTCTGTACTTCACGTAGTGGGTATATGGGTCGTAATGATTATGTGGGTTGTATATGAATTACAGTGCATAATTTTTCGTCAGTGTGTGTACGAACAGTGAATGAGGACAGGCTGCATTTTTACTCAGAACAACAAGTGTTTCTCCTCTTACATTTGAATCGTGTTAGAAAGGGAAATATGGACGAGAGTCCAAATCTGTTTCAAGGGTTTGTCAGTATTGTTTTAACTTTAGAAAATGCCAGCCTGTCATTTAAAGCTATTAGTATGTCTGATAGAGTCCAGGATGTCAGATGTCAGGTAACGTAAACTTACTTGGTGAAGTAGCTGAGCTAATGATGGAAGTTTGCTCTACCTTGTGTGTCCTATTTCAACCTCAGAGCCGATCAGCGAGGACTCATTATCCCATATTTTCTTACCCAAATTTCTCCCAATTTCCTTTTTTTTTTAGCTAAAAGTGTGTCTGTGTGAGAACAGAGCATGTTGGGTCCTGCACCACATAAAGAAAGCCTAAAAATTCAATTTTCCAATTCAAATTTCCAGTTAAACACAAATACAGAATGTAATAATTATTTATGCAGAGAATAAGTGCCAACAAAGAAAATGAAGCAAGGGAACAATAATGAGAAGATAAGTGAAATTTGGTGCTCTAGGATATTTATTCTTCAATTAGTTTCACAGCTAAACAGCTCCAAGTGTGATGAGTCATTTCCTAGAGGAAACTCAGGCGATAATCGGTGTGCTTTAGTTTCCCACTACAAGGAGATTAAGAGTCATAAAACCGTGTATGGAGGAGGTCGAAGAAGGCGATTAAACTAATCATCTCCCAACTCTGATGCATCTTTACCTGCCCCCTCACTCCAAACACGACTGGATGTTAATTAAATCTCGCTAGATTATTAAAGATGCTTAACCTACAATATTCTTTTGAAGTGCTGGATTTCTCCTTGAGTCTCCACCTTCTCTCTCTCTTTCCTGTGTACTTCTCCCCATGGTTCCCTTCATCTTCTTCCACTTTCTTTTCTTACTTGTCCTCCTTCTTCTAACATTTCCCCAATGATTTTCTACTTTCCATGATTTCTTCCAATGCACTCCTTTCCCCTCTCATCTTCTCTCTCCTCTCCCGGTTAAATCTTTCCTCTTAATCAACTTTTCTTTTCCCTGCTTCTCTCTCACCTCTCCGTTCTCCGCCTCCCTCCTCGCAGAGCTGCAGTTCCTGGTAGAGCATCACCTGTACAGGCAGCAGCAGGGAGCCGGGGACGAGTGCTCCTCAGAGAGCTGCCTGTCGGACCGGCCCAGCCCCGACTCTGTTCCCGCCGGGGAGGAGCTCCCACACGATGACGAGGCCACTGCAGAGGCCTTTGAGAAACTGCGCTGCCAAATGGAGGGTAAGTTTGGAGACTGTGAAGAAGAGGGTTTTATTTCCATGCCTTCTACATTGAAGCTGTCTATTCTGCAACACAAACCTGCTTTAAAACCTACAACTGACTTAACCACAAACAGGAGTACTTCAACACTTTGTAAAATGAGGGGGGGACTTTCACCCAGGAGACTGCTGTTCGTGTCCCGTGTGAAACCAAAAGTCAACATTGAGTTATTTACATACATATACGTGCGAAAGTTAATTTATCTAACAAACGTCCTTAGTTTAACCCAAACCACAATGTTTTCTTAAACCTAACCAAGTAGTTTTGATTGAGACGTAAAAGTGATGTCAAGGATTCCTGAAGGCGTCCATATGTGATGAGGTGGAAATGAGAACGGGGGGTTAAATGACACACGAAAAGCTTAAAGGGCATCGACATGACACGCGAAATACGTAGAAAGTGGCGTGCTATTTATATGCGTTCCCATGAGATCACACTGATGGAGTTGTATAAAGCTTCCTCGTTTATGTTCATGTTGTTTTCCTCTAAACTGATCACAGATATGAAGTAAAGTGAGTGTTTGTCAATCTGGACTTGCAACTTATAAAAGTAAAAAGTCTAATATTTCCCTCTGAAATGTAGTGGAGTAGTTACCTCAAAACTGTACTTAGTTACTTTACACTCCTGCGTGTCAGTCAGTGTGAGCTGGTAATATGAATAAAGAACATGAATGAATGCATGAACCGGGTCAAAAGGCAGTTTGTCAAAATATGTCTTGGGCAAGAATGGATGTATAATAAGAATGAACGGATGGACACGAGGGTCTGAGGGTGCTAGAGTGAAGGAAGGACAGATAAGGAGGTCACTGCTGTGGCCTCTGAAAAATGGATAATGTGGCACCAGAGTAGAGAGCAGATGGAGGGAAAAGAAAAGAGGGAGTAGATGTTGAGGAATAACATTAAGGCAGGGATGAAGCCAAATGCAGCTTATTAATATTAAGGAAGGGTGTAGAACTGAGATAAAATGGGAGCAGTAAAGTAAAGCAGAGAATGAAGCAGGAAGCAGGAAAATGGCTGGAAGGGATGTATGTAAATGCACGATAGGGTTATGGAGAAAGGAGGGAAATTAAAAGAAGTGAAACAAAGGGATTAGGGGTAAGTGGAAATATTGGGAAATACACATTTGCTTCCTGGGCTGTAGCTTCATATTTAGCGTACAAACATGAGAATGGTATCAACTTTTTCATCTGACTTTCTGCAAAAAAAGGGAATAATTGAACTATTCATTTAATGAAAACACTTGAGTAGTTCAAAGTGCCACCTTGGCAGATTGTGTCTCCTTTCTGTGCCAAATACTTTAACAGCTGATGAGAAAAACAGAGAATCAGCTTTTCAGCTCAGGCCAAGTAATTCACTTTAATGGTGGGTGAGTAGATGGTCACAGAGTACAGCACATACTGTACACACATCCAGTAATTACCCAGCACTAATGCATCGTGAGGGCTGCTTTTCTGGAGTGCAAAAAATTACATGTTTGATATCTATTTTAATTTTAATTCACTGGGACACACAAAAAAAAACATACTCAAATGTTATAAGATGACCGTGTTTTTTTACTTCGTAGCTGCTAATTAAGTTCTCAGTACAGATGAAAGGAGCAAAGGGGAAACTGGAGGAAACAAATCAATGACCATTAACACCAGTCCAGCTTCCGGCTTCAATGAAAGATCAGCCGTTTGAATTCACTCAGCATGACAAACAAACATGCAGCTGCAAATGTCAGGTGACATTGATTGATGAGAGGAGTTTGTTACTGTGTTTTCAATGTGATCTTATGGGTGTATAAATAGTACACCAGGTAATGCATTTCAAGCTTTCCGTGTGTCATTTTACGCCCTGTTCTCATTCCCAACTCGTCACACACGGATGCTTTGTCAGGAAGCCTTGACATCAGTCAACACCGTGTTTGTTTGAGCCTCCCACCCTAAACTGACTTTCTCTGTCTTTATACTACATGGCCTAATTACACACAGGAATTTCACCCAATTTCACCCTCCGGTCATTAGTTATGTGGCGTTCTATGTCACAATGTAACTGTTTTTGTGTGTGACAGCTTTATTTATAACACGGAAGTAACTACCATGTGTTTAAAATGTTAAATACATCATATGTCATATATAAAAATGACATGCGCGAAGCAAAACAAACGTGATAACACATGAAATGACCTAACAAATTGCCGTGTTATTCATATGCCATTTCGTGAGAGCAGGCTGGTATTTTTTTCTTCTCTGCCTGGTTAGTTATATCTCTGTTCACCTTCATCTCAACCTCTATTTGTCTCTTTGCCCCCCCGCAGAGTTCTCGAGGGAGAGTCTATTAGAAGCTGCCGGTGGACTCGAGTGCCCCCTCTCCAAGGAGGAGGAGGAGGATTGTTCCGGCGTTGCCAACGTAGCAGATCTCTCATCACAACAAAACAACGCACAAGCAGGTAGAGTCAGAAGAGCCACGGTTACACAGGAATCCTTTCCCTCAGGGGGCTCTTCATCATCCATTCACTAGGCAGGGTTTATTTAGATATGTTAAACAGTACAACAGGCTTGGCTTGGTCTCATGTAATCATGGCTGATCAACAAACATCTGTGAGGTGGCTTTGATTCACACACTTCACAGAGCGCCGCTGTAGATGGAATACCCTGGGAGCTCGTACGGAAGTGGATAAATGTGTTCTCTCTCTCTCTCTCTCTCTCTCTCTCTCTCTCTCTCTCTCTCT
>JAOVVB010240650.1:0-22106 GCA_028570985.1 Heterobranchus longifilis | reverse complement strand
GATGTATTATAGTCAAAGGTTTTTACAATAGAGTAAAAATATTTCTTATGCAGTCTATGTTTTTTACAGAGGGAATTTTGGATATCTCTTATTATCATTCCATAAATCACAAAATAATGTCAACAGCCTTAAAAATCAGGCTATGAATGTTATATGAACAAATTCCTCTGTAAAAACTTTCAGAATATAGATAGGAATGAAATTGGAAAGTTTAGTGTATGTAAGTGCAACTTAAGTGGCGGTTTCTGGCTCAGAGTGTGAGATATTTTTTGAGAAAACTGCCTTTAAAGATATGCATTGTAAAATCCTATACATTTTGCAAGACACTACAGGTTATTACAATGTATGTTGTTATTACAATTAATGTTACAATTTTTTTTATTGTATTACAAGTTTTCTGAAAAATTCTGTTTGAATATGCAAATGATTCATTATCTAATGCTAACTTTTAGTGAATTTAGGATAAATCTACACATGCAAATAGACACAGTGTATCAAGATAAACACATGAATGTGTATTTTGGATATTTTCATTCCACTAGTCAGAAAGAAGACATGTTGTGGAAGCAAAAAAGTTTTTGCCTGTTGTTTCTCGCCTTAAGATCCATTCCTCTTTCCTAGGTGTGCCCTGCAAGTACTGGACCTCTGTGGGCTGCAAGGAGATGAAGGAGGGATGGGAGACCCCATGGGAGGCTGGTCTCTGACTGTAGCTCTCTGCACCATGGTGGTTCAGGCCAGAGCTGGAGCACAGAGGGCACAGCGGGAGAGGAAAAGGTTCTCAGCTCTGGAGAGAGAAAAGGATGTGAAAAGAGAGAGGGGACAGTGGAAGAGGGGAAAGGAAACAAATGGCGATGACGAGGCGAGAGCAGATAATAAGGAGCTGGGGGGAAATGACAGCGAGAGGACCGGGTCGTGTGAAGAGGAGCTGATTAAAGGTGTCAGGAGGAGGATGGAGACAGATAGGAAAAGAGAGAGTGCAGTGACAGGCAGAGGCAGTAGAAAGGAGACAGATGAAAAAGATGTAAACAGTGATGTGTTGGTGCATGTGAGAGCTGATCTTTTTGTAAACGCTCGCTCTTGGGAGCGTGTACGCGGGGCTCTGAGCACAGGGGGACCCCTCAAGCTTCAGTGCAGATACCTGCGTGTGGAAGAGATTTCAGTGTCTAGTATCAGGACCCTGCTGGGCCTCCTGCCTCGCCAGGGTCTTCTGGGAATCGATGTTCGCTACAGCAGCCTCGGGGTGGCTGGCTTGGCCGAGCTGCTGCCTCTGCTCTCCACCTTCCCTGCACTGAACTCTCTCCGCCTGCACTACTGTAACTTGGATTTTCGCGGAGACCACCCTGGTCAGGAAGAGTCCCTGAGGGACTTATCTCAGGGTCTGACACAGCTACAAGAACTGCGGCGCCTCAGCCTCACTGCACTGCGCCTGCCAGGACAGCTTCGTGTGTTGCTTAGGTATTGGCCTGATCCCCCCGTTACCTGCATGCTGTCCTGTAACTCTGTACCTACACCCCGAGCCCAGTAAATAACACAATGTCACTTTTTTCTGCAGCTTGGTCCAACCTTAGATTTAGGACATGGAAAGGCAATATACCAATCTCTAATGGAGCTGAAACAAATAGTTGATTAGTTATTATTCTGCTATTTGATGTACAATTTACTAGAAGTGCCAATAAATTGCTGGCTCTAACCTTGCAAATTTAGGATTTGCAGGTTTTATATGATAGTACACTGAAAATTTGAAATGGTTGTGCGACAAAATAAGACATTTGAAGAAACTACCTTGGATTTTTTGAAAATTGTGACAGGCATTTTTTTTTTTACCATTTCCTGACATTTGTATAGACAATATTAATTTACCTTTAAATGATTCATCAGTGAATTGAGACAATAAACAGCAGATGAACCCATAATGGAAATAATTAGTCACAGTCCTAACACTACACTAAACGACTCAAATCTAAATTGCACTTGAGACCTATTTTAATTTAAAGCAAATCTTCCAAAAACTAACAATCATATTTCGAATGATGAAATTAAAAACAGAAAACAAACTATTAGACCTCTATATAATGAATATTTGAATTGAATAATAAGTATTATTTCAATGTTCTTTTGTTACAGCTCTCTGCCTCAGCCTCTGGAGATCCTGGAGCTGCCATATTTGAGCCTGAGTCCAGCTGACCTCGCCTATCTGTCCTGCAGCCATCACGCCTCCACACTGCAGCAGCTGGACCTCAGTGAGAACCGTCTGGATGAAAACACGCTGGCCTCTATCCGCCGCCTCCTCTCCCAGGCTCCCAGCAGCCTGCAGCACCTCTCTTTAAGTGGCTGTGGCCTGACTGACGGCCTGCTGGGACTCTTGCTGCCCTCGCTGGGAGGCTGCAGGGCCCTCAAGAGCTTGGCGTTGGCCCTGAACCCGCTCTCCATCGCTGGCCTCATGGACCTGGTCAGGATGGCTGTGAGAATGCCGTCTCTCCGTCAGTTACTGTACCCCAACCCCCTGGAGGACTACCAGCCGGGCCTTCCTGAGCTGCCCTCCAGTGCTCAGCTGTTAGACTGGCCGCTGGACGACGCCACGGACATCAACATCACCAGCAGCCAGCTCAACAGGGTGCGGATAGAGAGCGGCCGCTCTGACCTCTTTCTGACATGCGACCTGCTCAATTACGATAAAGACTTGGTGGACTAGAGCAGACTTTTTAGTTTGCTTACCAACACATAACAGCAATGTACATTTACCTGACAATCACATTGTCACAAGGGCTGCACGATATGAGGAAAATATGCGATATGCAGATATTAAAATGTACTCCGTTCCGCATTTTGCTGCTTTCAGTATACTGCTAAAATATTTCTATTTCATTGAACAAATTGAACATTGAACAGAACACAAAAGGCACCAATAAAAAAAAGAATGATAGTTACTTTTTAAAGGGCAGTTTTCTATTGATGCTCTATTTCAATTAACTCAAAAAAATCCCTGCAATATCCCAGTCTTTTTCACGATGTGCTTATCGTGCAAGTTGAGTTTTGTGCAGCCTTACTCCACTCCTTTGGGGGACACAATAAGCCATGCTTCAATAAAATGGTGCTATACTACTTTAGTAAGTTCACTTGTTGACTGTATAAATTAAATTGTTACTGGTTTGGTACCAAAAACTACTTTGTGCTTTATAATCAGAATAGTTGGGATACAAAGATTACAAGCTGTCAGCAGTATATTCTTTATACACTCTTTCATATCTGATCAACTATTACATGTGCATTCTACGCATAAACAACCAAAACTACAAGTTTACCAGTCATTTAAAATATGCATTTGCTAAATATTTGCATAATGTTTCCTTATATAGGAAATGAATGTAACTGCAAAATATGCTGGCTTATTTAAAATACATTGCAATTATTTGAGTAATGTACGTTATGTATGTGCTATTCTAATTCATTTGTCATACTGTATTTCTTGAATATCTGTTTTAAAATGTGCAGGATTTTTATTTTGTATTCATTCAACTTTATATATCGAGTCAAAAGTTAAAAAAGAAAAGAAAATGCGTGTACCAAATCACCTTTGTACCACATGAATCATGCATTTGCATCCGGTCAGTCACAGAATAAATCATTCATAAAGCCACGTTTTAATGTTTGTTATATGGCTCATTAATGGGAGTGTTGCAGACTCATCTGTAGTATTCTACGTACGACTGCTGTGGGATGAAGTAGCGGCGAGGGGAGGCCTTCACCCAGTCCTCTTCTGAGCAGACGTGAAAGGGGCAAAGAGTGACCCGCGGTAACGGCAAAGAGATGAAATTGGGAAAGCGCATGAGGAAGGGGCGGGTTCTCAGGGGAGGCAGAATTGAACCTGTGTGATAAGAATGCATTAAATGTTATAAACCAGTTTGTTTCTATAAACAGAAGATTTTGCTGAAGTGCAATCTTACCTCGTGGCCTCCATCTCCTGGCCGTGCTGTAAGTCTCTCCTACACGAAGGACTGGTTTGGAACTACTACACAAACAGATACAGAGCATTAAAAAATAAATTGTAGTAGACAACTGCCATATGGATAGACTGATTAATCGGGCCGATTAATGACATTTTGAGATAATCGGCATCTGTATTTTTTCTCGAAACGTTAAATTTTTTTCTGGAAGAATTACGACTTTTTTCTTGAAACATTACAAGTTTTTTGATGAAACATTCTGACTCTTTTCTCCAAACATTACGATTTTTTTCCCAAAACACAGACTTTTTTCTCAAAACATTACAACTTTTTTCTGTAAACATTCCTGACTGTAAACATTTTTCTCTCATTTTTCACTTTTCTCGAAACATTATGACTGATGAAAGGACTAAAAACAAAGAGATGCTGCTATCTGCTGAATAAGTGTTAAATAAATGTTCATTTAAGTTCAGCAATTTTAAATTTCATCAGATGCAAAAAAAAAACAACCCAACAAACAAAATCGGCACTATAAATCAGCCATCGGTCGCCCTGCTCTCTAAATATCAGTATCGGCATCGACCATTGAAAAACCCATATCGGCTAATATGTACCATATGACTTTTACATACCAGTCACATAGAGGCAAAATAACAGTGTTTTTGTGACCAGCAGGTGCAACACATCGGGACTTTCTGTACTCGTCTTTTTGGACAGAGCAGAAATAATTCAGCACGTCCACCACGCTGACTGATGTTGATGGCTTCCACGTCTTTGCTGTACTCCTGAGGTACAGATTCATGTGTTCCTGGTGGCATGGAAAATCAAAGGGGAGAGCAGTTAATCACTTACAGCCGCCATGCCAGTCAACAACACTGTGACAAGCTCTCGTGCATTCCTTATTTAGAGCAGTTAAGGTCACAGTAAAGGACATCAGAAGCTGATTCAGAGATCCAGAGCCTCTCGGTTTTCAAACACCTGTTCTGTCCTTTTGTCGCACTCAAAAATACTCTGATAGATGGCGATAATGAATGTGAAAGATGTATTTTTCCAGATTTAAAACAAGAATTGAAGATAGAGATATTTAGATTTAAATGAAACGTGTCTTTGTTACTTTGTATTTGGAGATCCATGACTCCAGCCAAGAGTCTGCTCTGTCATGGAGGCTCTTCCAGATGTCAGACTCGTCCTGCAGCTCCGAGTCCCAGCTCTCCAGCTCCGGCCACAACCACTGCTCGGCCTCGTTTACAGCTAATGCAGTCAGCGTGCGCAGCGCTGTTTCTCTGTTGGCAGGACAACAAGATCATTCAAACTTTCAGTCAGTTCAGAAAGTTTCAATTACAGTTTTTAGATTCAACCTGCAATAACTTTTTGCCACTTGGGGGGGCAGTGAAAACAAGTTTTCACATTGTCATTTGCATTCATACTTACATAAAAATATTGATTATCGCCGCTTTAAATATGAAAATTAAAAGGGATAGTTGAGGCCAAAAGTTTCACTTTAGATGGCGGTCAGCACGTTCCCAGTTTGTAGAAGCAGACAAAGAGTCCCAACATGAAAGCTAAACGATGTACTGCTGTGGACGGGGCTGCTGTGGTCTTTCAGCCACCTAAAAAAAGGACCACCTAAAAAATCAATATCAGTTTAAGTGTACGTTATATTTAGAATATTTTCACAGCTTTACCTTGCCGTCAGACAGCCTTTACAACGGAGCACTGAAGCCATTACATCGCTCTCTTCAAATCCACCAGACTCCTTTGTGAATATCAGTAATGTTACCTCACAGAACAGAGTTACTGGTCTACCGCTGCCTCGATCAGTTAGTTAGTTTGTGTTATTGTGTGATTTTGGTGTTTTAAAAGGATTAGGAACTAACAAAAACAGACAAACAAAAAATATAACTTCAGTTCCTCGTCGTAAATGGCCACAGTAGTACATTGCTTCGCGTCCGTGTCAGGACTCCTGTCTGCTTCTCCAAACTATTTCCTACGGAGACTCTAAATTAATGGTGCTATTTTATAGATCCTCCATTGAGTCAGTTGTAACCATTTCACTAGGATCCTGGTGTGGCAGCCTGAATGAAAACAAAGAAAGACTGGGTATCGCCAGGTATTGGAGAAGGCACGATCGATTTTAGGGAGCCCAGAGCATCCTCTCTTTGAGGCATTAGATCTCCTCCCTTCAGGCCAGGTGCAGGGCTCTCAGGGCAAAGTGCAATAGATTTAAATTCTCATTTGTCCCCAGTGCAATAAACAAGCTTCATTTGCACAAAAGGCAGTTGTTACCTTGCACCTATGCACTTTCTGCTCACAGTTAGCACCATAGTACTCTTTGAACTTTATTTGATCTGTTGCAGTTTTTTGCATGTTTTTACAGATGTTATTGTTGCTGTTGTGTGTGTACTGTCACTGCTGCAAGCTGAATTTCCCCCAGTGAGACAGTAAAGTACTGAACTGAACAAACTGGGGGTTGTGTCGACCGCCATCTACTGTAGGTAATACACTGACTATGGATAAGTACCTCATACAACCCCACTTCAAAACATCCAAACTATCCCTTTACCCCAATAAGTGCAAATCTTATGTCCAAACCCCTGCTGCTAATATGAAAATGAAGACAACCTGTTTTTTTAACTTGCATGTTTGTTTTTCATGAAGTCCACTCCTAAGGTGAAGGGCTTATCTAAGAAGGAAGGGGCCAAGAGGAAGATCAACATGAGTGGCTATATCTTGTTCAGCAGTGAAATGCGAGCAGTCATCAAAGCTCGACACCCAGACTACTCGTTCGGGGAGCTGAGTCGACTCGTTGGCACCGAGTGGAGGAACCTCGAGGCCACCAAGAAAGCAGAATATGAAGGTGAGAAGAAGCATATTTTGTAGGGTGTGAAAGTTCTCTGATGTGTGTGAACTGAAGTCAAGACAGAAACGATTTGTTTGTTTCAGAACGTGCAGCCAAAATAGTGGATCAACAAGAGCGCGACAGACCACACCAGAAGCAAGGGTCCCCTAGAGCAGGTACCCCCCTAGGGGCACTGATGGGGGTGGTGCCTTCGCCTAGCACTATGGGAATGATAAACCAGACCATGACACCTGTGTCAGGTAACCCCTCTTTCAGAGGCAGCACGAGTGTTTGACAACAGGGCAGCAAGGAAATGAGGCTGGACTGTTAAAAACCGTAATCCTCTTAAGTTTCTAACCATATTTATCTCAAAAACTACATTCTTAACGCAACAGTTTTCTTCTTTTGCTGCTGTATCACATGGTTTTATGTTTGTTTTTTTTATTATCACTAGCTTCATATCTGAAAGTGCATGACATTGACTGCATGGTTTGTTTTTAACCATGAATAACTTGTTTTTCAATCTCATTTAACTTTCATGCTTGTTTTGCCTGCTAACATTCTCAGACTCATTTGTATTGTCCGCCCCTTTCGCACACTGAACTTTTAACAGCATCAGGTCCAGTTATTCGGGTGAGGCAGTGGTTTTCGTTATCCATTATCCATGTCCGGGATCAGAACGTTTTTTTTTTTTTTTGACAGCACAGCTGGACAACAAAAGAGAGATGCAAAGAAGTATACCACAGAAATTGTCATTCTGAATGGCCACGAGTCTACCCAGATGATTGATTTAAATCATATTACAGTTTAATCAAATATACCATTAGCTTGGTGGCTAATTAAAACCATAATCAAGTCAGAAAATTGTAACATCTTGCAAGCTTTACACTTAGGCTGTCCTCGATTAAAGAAATTCTTAGTCGACTAACACTCATAGGATTTTGTCAACTAATCAATTAGTTGACTTAATCGACAGATCTGTAAAACTGAGTATTTCCACAAAGAGTCATGCAAAAGCACAACTATAAATGTGTTTGCCAGATGTGTTCATACGTTTCTTGGAAATAAGTCATTCAGCATGAAAAATGACTAATCGACTAAAGAAATCTTAGTCGACTAAGACCAAAAGGACAGATTAAGAGGGAGCAGGTCTACTTTACACTGGAATATTCTGGTCCAACTAGAATTGTAGTTACACATCTGTAAACATAGAAACATGTCGGAGCATTTGTGGCTTGAGGTGCATGTGTGAAAGGGGCCACTGTGGTGCGGTAGTAGTGCATGTTATTAATAGAGTCAGCTGCATGTCACTTATGCATGGATATGTTGTTGTCCTCTCCTTGCCCTCTCCCCCCCCCAAGGCATGATGGGAGCTTACGGCCCACCTTACATGCCCATGCAGGGCCCCCATGAGGGCTTGCTGAGTGTGGCCACAATGTCACCTCACCCTGCAGGGGGGCCCCTCCTGCCTCTTCACCATCTCCAGCAAGGCATGCCTGGGTACCCTGGCATGCCTCATCAGGGTAAGGGCCACTGTCCTGCTAGCCACACCTGCTCAGTCACATCCAGTCGTGTCTCTCCTGCTGGAGGGGTTTACCTGGTCCACAGGCTGCACTGCCGGATCTCCTCACCGAGCAGTCAAAGCTCTCTGGTCTCCAACAACCTCTCTCACATGCCACACCTAACATATACAGGATCCATCATATACACATTACAGATATAATGCATGTGAAAACAAACCACTAACATTCAATTGATATTCAAAAACTAACATTTTCACACGTCATTGTAGGTCTTAACATAAAGCAAACCAACATGAGTTTATGACAGTTGCTATATGCACAGAAACTAAATATTGCTATTTAACAGGTATGATGGGCGCTGGTATGAATGGTATGGCAGGAAGTCCTGGACCAGGAAACTATATGCAACAGGTGAGTCCCAGTCCAGAAATACTACCAGTTCACATACCCTTAATAATAATGAACCCTTCATATATAGCATATTATTTTTAGGATTTCACCTATTGTCCACATGCTAAAAAGTATGTTGTTATTCTTCGATTTTAGCCTGGGATGTACAGCCCAGGACCGCATGCACCTCCACCATACCCAGGACAGGGCCAGCCCTCACACCTGCAGCCCACCTCCCCCATGTTTGTGGCTCCACCACCAAAGACCCAGAGGGTGCTCCACTCAGAGGCCTACCTGAAGTACATCGAGGGCTTGAATTCAGAGTCCAACACCATCAGCAAGTGGGACCAAACGCTCAAAGGTGGTGTTCCTTAAGTCGTATTTCCATTTGGGGCTCGTGTGTGTAGAAGCGTTCTTGTGGAAACAATATTGACAGCACTGAAATTTCATATTATACCACAGATTTCCCCCACATGAATTTGATTAGATTTGAGTGTGTGTCTCATAAATGTTTCCTCTTAAATTACCTTACTACCTTCTAACATCTTAGTTGTTAAGATGCTAAATTCATCATATTGGAGCTTTTTTTTGTGTATGTTTGCTGTTACTGGAAATGTGCTCGCTGTTTACATATAAATCAAGAACAATACATGATAGAAGCACGTTTGTTCAAATACAAATCTGGATAGTAATGCATTCATTTTCTCATTAAGCATAATCAGCTCAAGTGCCTCTTGTTTTTGCATGCTTAAAAAAGAGAGACATTTTGCTCACACAAGTAAACATAATTTGCCTGTTAAATAAGTACTTTAATCAAAATTTGGTCAAATCCTGTCTTTCCATCACAGTTCAAAGGCGTGATGCTCACCTGACCAAAGAGCAGGAGAGCCGGCTGCCCGCTCACTGGCTGAAGAGCAAAGGAGCCCACACCACCATGGCGGATGCACTGTGGCGCCTGCGTGACCTGATGCTGAGAGACTCTCTGAACCTCTGTCAGGGATACAACCTGTAATCTGTAGGACTAACCACTATAACCAGCTCACCCACTGCTCTTATCCTCAGGCTATGGAGTTTAGGAACGATCATAGACCATAGAAGCAATATTTTATAGTGAATCATGATCAATTTTATATTTATTAGCTAACCTAATGAGCTTGATAGTTATTTGTGTGTGCATTTTCATTCCTTTTTTTTTACACCACAGGATTAATTTTGCTGCAAAACCAGTGTTATTTTGGCTTATTAATACTATCAAAATAAAATTCGGAATACACTGAATACACTGTTTGGTTTTATTTTTAATTGTATTAGTCCCCAACAAGTGCTATTTTGTGCTTGTGTGCAAAGAGTGTGCTTGCCTAGTTGCACTTATAATAGGAAAAGCGTGATGCCGCTTCACCATAGCTATAACTATCCAGTGAGTGATATTAATTTTCCTAGGATGACAAAGGCATGTCCCCACTCCATGTGTCCCGTAGTTGGAAGTGAGCTTTGGCCTTCCACTTGAACTGTGTTCATGGATGTTCTTTACCTTTGCGTTAGTGTTCAATAAAAGTCGCTGTTCTGTCGTTATTTGGTACATCGACTGGGCAGGATTATCCATAGACTACATCGGGGGAAATTTGCCATCCTGGGGGGCACCAAGTGGTTAAGACAACGACTAAACTTAAAATAAAATATTAATAGTTCAGGTATAACTCCCCTTCCCCAGCCTCCCCTCCACCGGGAAGACACTGAAAAAAAAACCTGGAAAAATGTGTCATTTTGGAGCTCCAGAACCTCCAGAAACCCAAATCAACCCAAGGAAAGTTGACTTCATGCTTGGGTAAAACTGCCCTTCCCCAGCCTCCCCTCCACCCATGCCTTTATCACCCTAGGAAAAAAAAAAATCCATCCAGTGAATCCTGAATCCTGCTTTACTTTGGAAGTACTTCCTCTCTGTCGACGTCACTTCCTGAAGAGAGCATCAAGATAGGGCCATTCTCTTTAGTGTTTGCCCTGTTCTCCCAATGTCCACATCCTCACCGCCCGTATTTTGATATAAAAATAACATAGACTGACTCTTGAAACTGGCCATTAACAAAAGCAAACGGTAGTTAATCAACGTGTGCTATGGAGTAACTTAAAACTGAACAAAAGGAACGACGAGGTGAGGTTTATTTTGTACAGTGACTTGTCGAGGGTCGGGGTTAGCTTAGCTAGCTAGCAAATTTCACCGGCTCTTCCCAGACTCCCTGGGAATTATTATGAGACGTTTAATTAGCTAATAAACGAGTGTCAAGTACTGCTGCTAATGAGTTGTGATTGTATCTTCCTGAAGACACGTTTGTTACAGCCATTTAAGTGTTGAGGATCATTTTTACATTATTATGTCCACCTAACGTGGTCCTCTGGGGAAGCTCGGATAACGTTAGCTACCCGTCGGCCTGATTTAATGTAGAGCTTTTTAATGTCCTATTCGCATTAATGTCTGCTATATCGACCTTTTCACACATATGGTCAAATCATTAAGAAATACATAAGCCCAGTGATTTGAGAGATATTCTCGTGTATGCATATTTGGAAGTGGCTGAAGCTAGCTAACGTTAGCTAGCTTGCCGGGTAATCTTACAGAAACTAGCAAATATCTAAATTGACTTTTAATTAACATGTTAGTAAATTGCATAAACAACATTTTAGTAGCATGAGGTACATATTAAAACCAGTGCATGGGAATTTTAATTAAGTCACAATGAGTAAAGGCTCTGAGGGCCCCACAAAACCCAGACTGATGGACACCTCCCAACCGTGCACCTCGGATGAGAAAATAATTAGAAAGTTTTTGGATCAGCAGCATCCTTAATTGACAACCAGGGTACCGCAAAATGCTGATGGGGAAACAATTTATACCAACAGTGGTGGGGTTAACGTCGGTTTTGTACTGTCAACACGTCAGATTGCATTGTTTGGTTGTCCATGTTCTTGTTGGCTGTGGTTGATAAATAAAGTTTCCTCGTTAAAGGGGAAACACCATCTATATTAACAATTAAGAAATATGTTATTTTCATGACCGAGGAAAGTTCAATCAATATTTGTACACATGAGCTACTCTCTCTCAAAGCCAGAAACCTGAGAAGTAAGTCTCCAACTTGGTGATGTCATGAAAGAAGTTGCTCCAAAGATGATGAATGGGAGACTGATTTTGTGGACCCACAGAATGTTTGTTTTCTTTTTTATACCCAGATTAGCTTTATTTTATTGTAGTGCTCTCAGTTCTGAAACAGAAAATTGTCCTATATACTCAGAACATTCCCCTGGGTGCTCTCAGTGTCATCTATAATACCTGCCTGCACCTATGATGTGCATTTTTACAGGACAAATATATAGTATTCTGAGACCTCAATGAATATTGTTAATATATTGTTAAAAGTTGCAGTAAAACTAATCATTATTTCATATTACATTTGCTCAGTATTGCCACAAATGGAAATACCGTAAAGAAATGTTACAGTCATGTGCAATTTTTTTTTTTTTACCAAAGGCTAAGGATAGAAATATTCTGTCATTTTGACCAATGACAGCAATGCAGAAACCAGAGCTCAACAAAAACATTCATTTAATACACACCCTGCTACTTTTTGCCATATAGTAAGAGAACAGCTTTATGTAGTCTAGGCTTTCTTCTGGACTCCATTGTGTGTTTTACTATATAGACAAACAATCTAGAAAATCATGTCAGTGGATTATTGTATCTTAAATCCAACATATTCTTAGCATTTAACAAATGTCAAACGTATTACATTCATATGGACCTATTTTCTAGTTTAACAATCATAATGACTTAAAGGTGCAAAACATATCCGTTTCAAGGTATAAAGTTAAATTTGAGGGTGCAAAAGCTACCTCAGTGGTGAGCAGTGTTGCCTCACAGCAAGAGGTTTCAAGCAAGATCCCACCAGCTGGGGCCATTCTGTTTGCATGCTCTCCACATCTCTGCATGGGTTCCTTGCCTTCCACAGTCCAAACACATGCAGGGGCAGCGACTTGGAAACTAAATTGTCCATAGATGTGAATGTGGTTGTTTTTGTTTGTCAGTCCTGTGATAGGCTACCTGCCCAGAGAGTACTCTTTGTCTTGCCCATTGAGTGCTGGGGGCTCCAGTATCTGTGCCAGTGATTTTTTTTTGGATGAAAAAAAAAGATGACTTTGTAGAAACTGACACATCTTACTTACTTACTTATCTTATCCTCACTGTCTAGGCAGAGCTTACATTCAGACCTCCTCAATCAACAGTTCCTCCCACTTTGGCATTCACCATTGCTGCACTACAAAGATCTTATCTTGACCTCAGCCTACGATTGACTAAGCTAGACCAACAAGGATGTCCCAGCTCCAGTTTCAGTGTCCGCCGGCTAGCCCCATGCCTGCTGCCTCTGCCCCACTGCAGCTGGGGCAACCACAGCCTGGCTACAGCATCCCCTGTCCCTCGGGCACTCTACCATCGGAGAGCGCCAGCCAGCCCATCAGGAGCTCTGCGCTCCCTGCGGGCTCAGCCACTCCCTACAATACCTCCTCAGGTTTGTTTTATTTATTTGTTTGTTAAAAAAGTTTATTTTTCAATGAGTACATTTCCATGCACACTAATATTCAACTATTAATCAGAATTATCACAATATTCAGAATTTGATACAGGTCATGTAAATAGCATATTCTGTTTGGATATTCTGAAAAAGGCCTTTTTTTCCCATTAAGACATATGGGATATGCAAGTATTCAGGTTTTAAGAGCGTTCTTTGGACATGTGTACAGCGCAGTCAGAATATGCATCTCAGTTTGGGTTTTTACCACAGTTTGCGCAAGGTTATGGCCAGTTTACAGCCTGTTTACGGCTTGCAGTCAGCTCTGTGCGTTGCTATGGATATTGTACACAAACCGAGAGGCATGCACAAAAGAAAAGCACACATTTCTGGTTGGAAGGAGAAACACACCTACTTTTAAACATTTAAATCATTAGCCATGTAAACAGCTTAGTAGGAATATTGTCTTTTTCGGAATAAGGACAAAAAAATGAATATTGTGTGCATGTAAACATAGTCATTGTTGCCATTCATTTGCTTGTTTTTTGTGAACAGTAAAGTATAGAGCTGCAATGATTAGTCGACTAATCAGTTAGTCAGTCGACAGAAAAATAATTGACAACTATTTTGATAATCGATTAATCGTAATATTTCATCCAAAAATGGCAGAAAATGCAGTGAAAATAATCAGCACATTAATCGATAATGAAAATAATCAATAAATAATAAATAATAATGAAATTAATATTAATTGCAACAGTATTCAGTGTTGTGTATTTGTTAGTCACACTTTGTATTTCAACCCCCCCCTGATATTGTACTGTCTATGGAGGAGCAGCCCTTTGTTTTTTGTGCTCATGATCATGTCCATTTGCTTAGTTGTGACTTGTGAGTATTTTGGATCTTAATTTTGTTTTGCCATAGTATCTAACATGGCAAACCCTAAAGAGAAGACCCCCATGTGTTTGGTGAATGAGATGGCCCGTTTCAACAAGATTCAACCGGAGTATAAGCTGCTGTGTGAGCAAGGACCAGCTCACTCCAAGGTACTTTTAAAAGCAGTCAGTTTTTACAGACAAACTATACTGTTGTCTTCTTTTGTCACAAGCTCATGCTATTATATTTCCTGTCTCCTGCATCTGTCAGATTTTCTCAGTTAGGCTCACACTGGGAGATCAGCACTGGGAGGCGGAGGGGACCAGCATCAAGAAAGCCCAGCACTCCGCTGCTGCATCCGCCCTCGCTGAGACGACACTTCCCAAGCCCACCGTGAGGACGCCCCGCAACACAGGCAAGAACCCAGGTGGGCTCTTCCCACTGGCTCTGTCGCAGTCTCTCTAATGTTTATTTAACACTGAGCAGGAAAGACTTTTCTCATATTTATCTTTGCTTTGTTGGTTTTCTTTGTGTTGGCCTTACAGCCGATGGCATGACACATATCATGGAGTTAAATGCACTATGTATGAAGCTTGGTAAAAAGCCTATGTATAAACCCGTCGACCCATACCCGGGGATGAGACCGCCAAACTTCAATTACAACGTCCGGGCTCCAGGACCTTACCAGCGCTCTATGCAACAGTGAGTTTCCTCAACTTGGAAATTAGAAAAGAGGACATTCTTCCATTTTGTCCTAATTTTGAATACTTTCATGACGTATTTTGAGATGGAAAAAACGGTTGCATGTGTGCTTTTTTTGTGTCCAGATACTATTACCCATTTCCTCCAGTGGGACCAATGCTATACCACATGGAGCTTTCCATCGGAGGCCAGCAGTTTTTTGGAAAGGGACGCACGCGGCAGTTGGCCAAACATGACGCTGCTGCCAAGGCCCTGAAAGTGCTGCACAAGGAGCCAATATTGCAAGAGTTGCCAGAGGTGAGAAGAAGCGCACACTCAGCATGACATAGTGCTAGAAAGCCTTTGTGCAATTTTATTCCGACTTATGCCTTTTTTTTCTTTAATATGCTTTCTGCTTTTGACAGATGAATGGAGAACCCGAGGAGGAGAACCTCAACAAATCAGAAATCAGTCAAGTGTTTGAAATTGCACTTAAACGCAACTTACCTGTCAACTTTGAGGTGATTTATTTTTTTTATAGATGTTAATAGGAATACATCAGTCCAGTGATATGTAGACTTACTTCTTATCCAGTTTAATTGTAGAACCTGAATGCTCCTCTACATCAAGATTTGTCACTGTTGTTTTCCAGGTTTTAAAGGAAGAAGGCCCTCCCCATTTGAAGAGTTTTGTAGTGCGTGTTGCAGTCGGGGAGTTCAATGGAGAGGGCGAAGGAAAGAGTAAAAAGATTGCCAAGAAGCTGGCAGCAGCAGCGGTGCTAGGGGAGTTGAAGAGGCTACCCCATATACCCAGTGTGGAAAAGACGCTGCCACGCATCAAAAAGAAAACCAAATCCATCATTAAGGTAACGTATCCAGTAGGGCTGCACGTTTCTGGTCAAAATGAGAATCACAATTTTTTTCCACTCAAAAAACTGAGATCACAATTTTCTCCCACAATTCTTAGGGAAACCAATTTTTAAAGAAAACACGTACAAGCAATATGATCATCACGATCTTATTTCAATTAATGGTGCAGTCCTGATTCAGTGGGTCTTCAGCGATTTACTGAAAGTTTGTGGAAGACTTAGCTGCACATATTGGGTGGGGGGGTTTAGGAGGCTTCTCCAAGAACATTTTACATTTCCAATTAAAATGATGCAATTTCACATCATTTAGGTCCATTTATTATTATTATTATTATTATTATTATTATTATTATGAGCACTAAATATGCAACTCCCCAAAGCAAATATGGCCGAATCATTGCCCTTCAGAAATTAGACTGTGTACATGCCTGAATCGAGATCACGATCTTTTAACGATTAATCATGCAGCCCTAGTATCCAGTGAGCTGTAATAAGAATTTATCAGTGCAAAACTAAGAACTCTTCATTAACTGATGATTAACCTGTCACACCAACAGCTGCAGACCAGCCCAGAATATGGCCAGGGAATGAATCCCATCAGCCGCCTGGCTCAGATCCAGCAGGCCAAGAAGGAGAAAGAACCAGAGTACAGCATGGTGACAGAGAGAGGTCTACCTCGGCGCAGGGAGTTCGTCATGCAGGTGATTCAACAGCAACGGAGGCGTGCCGCTAGCATGACTTATGTAACATCTCTCTGTTTTCCTCTGCTTGTTCATTTTCTCACCCTTTCACATCTTTCCTCTGCGTTTGCTGCGTGTTTTCTGGTGCAGGTGACGGTGTGCGGCCAGACTGCGGAGGGAATGGGACCTAGTAAGAAGGTGGCCAAGAGGAACGCAGCAGAGAAAATGCTGGAGCTCTTGGGATATAAAGTGCCTCAGCCTCAGCCCCCGAAACCGGCACTCAAAACAGATGAAAAGGTACAGCTTGTAAACACGGCAGACAATAAAGATGTGATATCTGTGACAAACCTTCATTCCTTCATGTACATATATTGTTTTTGTAATATTTAGACCCCAGTGAAGAAACCTGGTGATGGGCGCAAAGTGACCTTCTTTGAACCTGGCTCTGTAGAGGAGGTGGCATTGAGTAAGTGTCAGCAGAGCTACTGAATTCAAATATTTGGCAGTGGTCATATTGTGTAAGTTACTATAGCCCCTTTCACACATGCACTGCAACCCTGCAAACTTATCTAGACATTACCCGGAGGAGCTGTGTGTGAGAACGCAAATGTCTGAATCATTCTGACCGGATGTTAAATGGACTTTACCTGCCAGTTCTCTAGTACAAAGTCTGTGTAATGTCCGATTGAGCCCATGTGTGAGTAGATCGAGTCATTGTCTGGAGAATTCACAGCAAGTGAGTGGGTGTGTTGATGACGTATCTATCATGCATGAAAACCAAAAGAAAACAAACAACCGCGGGTGCAGCAGAAGGGTCATTTACACAAAGACTGCAAACGAAAATGTGTAAGAAAAGGAGATTTGGGAACTTCTGTCGGTATGGGCAAACGCCGAAATCATCAGAGAAATTCAAGGAAAACAGCAAGTGACTCAGTTGTTTATGACCAAATTACGAACCGGCTACATGACCGCAGTGTAATCCGTGTCATGTCCTGCCTCCTGCATCATCCGGAGTTCATATGAAAGAACGGCTCATGTTATTTTGGTTGTATTAATACGTCCTTCACAAATACGCTTTTCCTTTTGAAGGTTCCAAGGAGGAGGACTTCCGCCTGCCTTACCTGAGCCACCAGCAGCTGCCTGCAGGTATCCTGCCCATGGTCCCCGAGGTGGCTCAAGCAGTCGGGGTCTGCCAAGCATCGCAGGCCAAGGACTACAGTCGAGCCGCACCCAACCCAGGCAAGGCCACAATCACTGCCATGATCGCCAACGAGCTGCTTTACGCAGGGACTTCACCGACTGCTGAGACTATCCTAAAGAACAAAAATAATATGAACCAGCTGCCCCACGGACCCCTCACCAGGCCTTCAGAACAGCTCAGCTTTCTTGCATCGGTGCAGAACCTGCAGGTAACTGACCGCATGTTCTGCTTTGGTGAATTCAATAAGGCCATTAGTTTGCATGTATTTCAATTAAACTAAAAAAGGATTGAAATGTTTTATTTGCTTGCAGGTGGAATACAAAGATTTCCCAAAAAACAATAAGAATGAGTTTGTGTCACTGATTAACTGCTCCTCCCTGCCACCGCTCATCAGTCATGGGATTGGTAAAGATGTAGAATCCTGTCATGATATGGTGAGTTTTTTGTTGTTCTTTAACTACAAAATGTATCACTACAGTATGGCTAGAATGCACCTGTCAAAACTTAAAATGCAATGCAACTTTCCAGACAAAATAAAGAAATGTGGGAGTATTTGGATGCTCCAGTAAGGACCAGGCTGTCATTGATGAAGGAAAACCAATAGGGCTCAAACATATATAACCTACCACAGTATTTACACAGTCTTTGCACGACCATGTTAAGTTAACTAAATTAAACAAAGTTGAAACATGCTGTTGAAAACATGCTGAATGAAATGTGAAAATTGCAGCATGTGTATTGTCACTTGCAATCACTCAACATCATCCAATGATTACAAAACAGGAAGAAGTATTTTACAGGGTGTCAAATTCTGTAATTTCTGCAATGCATTTTCTGCTCCTAGATATATCATAAAGGCCTATCTTGTCCACAGTCCCTATCACTGCTCTTGCACAAAACAAAGCACAGACACTGGGAAAAAAATGGGAGCTATACATTGGCTGCTCCGTGGACACCCACTCCTTTTAGTTGAAGAATATCTACTACCAGGACAATGCAGCTTTACTTTACAGGGTTGTACTCAATTGAGTAGCAGTTGCCTCTTAAAAATGACCACTGCAATAACCTATACTGTTCTTCACCTCTACAGGCTGCACTGAATATATTGAAGTTGCTCTCGGAGTTGGACCAGCAGTCGAATGAAAGGACAGGAAATGGACCAGTCTCTCGGTAAGCTGTGACAAACATTGTCTCTCCGTGTATTTATAACTGTGTACAATATGCCTTTTATTCCGCTAATGATCATAATGAGTAATCAGAATAAAAATGCCTTGTGTAAACACTTCAATCAGCATAAAATGGCTTGTTCTGAAGATGTTTGTCACTTGTGCTCTCTGCTAATTTTCCAAGTGCTGCATGTTTCCCAGGGAACCTTCAGAAACAATCTATTCATTTTCTGAGCATAAACACAAGGCTCAGCTTTTGCTTAATAACACTGGTTGTAGCATACAAAATAAATATATACATAAATATTTGTTTGAGTACTAAGAGCACAGCAGTAAGTTAGTAATAGTTTGTACTCAACAGGCTTTTATCTTTTCAAAAGTCTGGTGTTTTGCATGTGCTTTGTTTATTGTTTTGGGCTGAGTGTCCACATAGCGTTTTGTTTTTTTTAGCACCAGCGTCTTTTCTCAATTGTGCCCAATGAGGAGAGAGTGTATGCCGCACGCTCCAAATTTTTTATGTGCTACTCGGAGCGCTTCCAGTTGAAAAATCTCTGAACTTTTCAGAAAGGTGCCGGTGTTGTCACTGTCGCTTCTTTTCAGGCAACCAATCATATATTAGGAGAGCCTTGCCTGTATATGTCAGACAGAAACTATCACAACAAAGACAGAAAAGCTCGTTTGTGGGAGCAGATCGGCCAGACACTGAATGTTGCTGGTGAGTGTTGTGCTTTTATCACCGTACGCGTTGTAAGCTTGTTGCTAACTGTGTGTAGTCAACCCCTCTGTTAACGTAGCGTTAAGTTAGTTAGCTACCTAGCTAACATGAATGTCGTTGTCATAGAAACAAAACCTGAGTGCAGCACTCTCCAGTGCCCTGCCAGCACTTTTCTGCCAGAGAAAAACGCTATATGGACACAGGCCCTAAAGAGGACAGTTTATGCTAATAGATTCATGGGATTTATAAATTGAACACATTCAGATGAATATACACTGGTGCATGTAAACGCAGCTATCAAAATATTTTAGGACTGATCAACTTTTAACAGTGACACTATGTGTGACTTATTTTCCACAGGTGTGGCAAACAGGAAATGGAAGGTGACTTGCACCTCAAACAGGCTAACTCAAGCACATTGGCACAGACCCTGGATGGCACTGTTTAGATGATCAGGGTTGGTTGTCTGTAAAAGCACTAGAGAAAACTCTGACACCGTGTTCTTTAGTTTTAGCATGGACTGTACTTATAATGGACTGTACTTACACAGTACTTTACACTACTAGTCATTCACCCATTCACACCACATTCATTCACACTTGACATGTAGACCGAACCACCGGTTAGTGGACGACCTACTGAGCCACAGCCGCCCCGGGGCTAACAGGCTACAGGAAGCTTCAGGCACTGTAGGCTCTAAACCATCACAGTTCATATTCATTGTTACAAAATGTTCACAGTTAAACAAGATTGATAGGAAAAAATAGGTTCTTCCCCTTGATGTTGTTTAATTGTACACCGTATTTATTTTTGTTGCTTTGTAGAAAAAATAGCTGCATCCTAGTCAATAAGTTGGGGGTCAACTTGACTGTGAATTATGTTTTTGTTTTGCATAGAAAACTTGTTTCCTCTCTATGAGACCTTCTAATTCTTGTTTTTAAGTCTTTTACGTTTTATCCCCCTGAGGTAGTTCATTAAACAAGATGTTCTAAAGGTTTGGACCTCATCTTTGTCTAGGGTGCAGCTGGCGAACCTCTGTTGATTTTCCTAGAGTGCTTTATATCAACAACCACAAGTGAAGTGTTATTGACATTACCATGTAGGGCTGGGAAGAATTTGTGACTAAATGTAGCGTGTGATGTAATGTGACGTTGTCTCTGCTGTGTGTGGCAGGGACGTTTCCCTGTTGCGTCAGTTTCCCCGATGCTCTCTTTTTCCTCCCTCATGTCAGCCTCCCTTCTCTCTCCGCTCCCCATGGTAATTAAACTTGCGTGCTTAAGTGCACAAAACAAAGCCGTCTGTTATCTTCTCTTTTTCTTTACCTGCCAATGGTGGAATATGTCACTGAGAAGTTCAGGTTATCTAAGGGCTGTGCGATAATTGAATATAATTTATTAACTTTCAGAGTAGAGTGGTGGTTTTCAATCATTTTATTTTATGGAAACATAAATATTCTGGTACATTATTAAGTTACATATATTAAAGACACTCCCATTCCCCTTTTGGCCAGTCCAGGATTCAGACACTGTTCAGTATTTGATCATTTTAGGTGATTAAAACAGTTTGAAGGGACTTTAAACTTCATCTGAACATTATGAAATGTTTCTGGGGTGCTGATGACCACTTGGCTGAGTCGTCATCTAGTACACACTTCTGAATGATCAGTCTAAAGATCTAAAGCCCCCTCCATTTGGCCTCTGTGTTACTTCTGATCATCCGTATGTTATTGAATCCTGGCTGTAGCTGGGCAGTTTTTTTTTGCAAAAGACATTTGATTTTAATGTTACTCCCAAAGGTTGTCTTAACTGTACTTGGGTACAATTATGCAACCTGAACGGCGCCATTAAACCCTTGTTTCTTCTTGGAGTCAATGAAGGGGTACATGCACTTGTCGGACCCCATGAAACGATATGTGATCACATTGGATTCCCATGGCAACAATCTGAAAAGGGACATAAAATACTGAACATCAGCTGCTAAGCAATGGAAGAGCACAAAACAAAAACAGACTTATGTATGGTCTCTGGTTATATGAAGGTGTAGCTTTGTACTTACGCTCTGGAGATGACAGGCAGGTATGTGAGGCGAGGGATGCACACTAGTGGTTGGTCTATCAGGATGGCGTTCATGGCCTGCTCCACACAGTACTGGGGCTCCAGAGGGGGGAGGAGCAGTTCCACTTCCTCCCTATTAGTGGCACCAAAGGACACTTATGAATTCGTATGCAGCGTTGTTTTGACAGCAAACACAAACATAAGCAGCCACGAGTCAATATACCCATATTCCTGTGCTGCAGGAATTTAGTTTAGCATATGAACAGAATATCCCCGTGTCATATTTCAGAAAGATCCATCGTACACTCGAACCTAGTAGAACAGAGGCAAGCCAGGAACACAAATGCCATAGTCGATCGAAAATTTTCTTTAAAGGTCTCATATTATGCTAATTTTCAGGTCCATACTTGTATTTTGGGTTTCTACTAGAACATGTTTACAAGTTTTAATGTTCAAAAACACATTACTTTTCACATACTCTCTGTCTGAATATACCTGTATTCACCCTCTGTCTGAAATGCTCTGTTTAAGCGTCTGTCTCTTTAAGCCCCCCTCCCGAAAAAGCCCAGTCTGCTCTGATTGGTCAGCGTTTCCTGGTCTTCTGCACTCTCGG
>JAOVVB010240642.1:0-22106 GCA_028570985.1 Heterobranchus longifilis | reverse complement strand
ACTGAAAGCAGCAGAAAGGCAGAACTGATATACTGATAAACTGTTTTTTTTATCGCAATATTCAACAACGTCATCGCATATTTTCCTCATATCGTGCAGCCCTAGTGTGCATGGTTAACGCTTAAACATGGGACAGTGTGTGTGTGTGTGTGTGTGAGTGAGAGAGAGAGACTTACAAGGTAGCCATGCCTGTAGTTCTGCATGTCTCTTGCTGCATTTTGAAATCTGCTGAAGTTGTACTGGGACACAGAAAACAGATGACGGTCAGGTGAAACTCCAGACATTAAATGGTTGTACAGCAGGAGGCCTAACAGCAAACACTGCAGTACATTCTGACAAAGAACAGTGTTGAAACTGTCTTAAAATTGCAGTAAAGTAATTCCCCAAATGAGATGAAGGAGAGTAGAAAACAATAAGTACATAAGTAAGTACACTACATAAGTACACTGCTGCACACCATGTGTGTTTTTACAACCAGGTGCAATATAGAAATCTATAATTTAATTACAGTTACTAATCAAAATGTTGGGGATTACAAAGGGGTTACAGCTGAATATATTATTTTTGGTAAAAAGCGTATATGTAGAATATAACTTTGCATCTTTTCTCTGTGCAGGAATGTCTTCTTTTGACATATTTACAGACAACTACACTACACTCTACACTACCTGCTTTACAGTTATGTTTTGGGGACTTTTGAGCTTTATTGCCCATAAAACATTTGTCAGAAAAGTAATCAAATGTATTAAGTTACATTACTTTAATGAAGTAATTAAAATAGTTACATTTTTATTGTACAATCAAAAAAGGCACAATTCACATCCCAGTATAATATAATTTACAATATTACTATAACTGAGCAGCGATATTCAATAAGCAAAAAAAGAAAAGAGTAAGACAGGAATAAAAAGAAAAAAGAAAAGAAAGACAAAACAAAATACAAAAGGTCAGTCAGGAATTAAAGTACACAAACATTCATATAAACATAGGGCTTTTCCATTTTTACAATATTTTACACTTTAAAAAAATATAGAACATCGTTTAAATATGTATTAAATATCGGTGTAGTCTTTGCTAAAATCTAAAAATAGAGTGAGTGTAGTGCAGGCCCACGCTGTCAGTGCAGCTGCAGGCCTCTGGTGTACTCACATGTTTGGACGCTGCTGCTCGCCGGGTCCTCGGGGACGCGCTCTGAGGCTCCTCGGTCTCCCAGGTTGAGTCATAACCACAGTACAACTCATCCGAGGTCTCAACTCGATACTCCTCGCTGTCAAACTCATCACCCTGTTCTACAAACCTCGGCCTCTTGGTGCAGGTGAGCTCTCCGCTGCAGCCCGCGGGCCTCTTCTCGGCGGCGGCCGCCTGTTGACCCTCACCGCGGGACTCCTCCTCGGCCTCCTCCGGGTAACCTCCCTCTGGAAGTTTGTCCTCGTCGTTTGTTTCAGGCGCAACTTGACTTCCGCGAATCTGTCGCCACCAGCCTATCGGTATATATGCATATCCGAGGAGTGGACGACACATTGTTCTCGTACAGCGCCACAAGAGAACCAGTCTGCGCCACAGCCACTCGACAACACGACACAGTCTGTCGTATATTACCCAGGTCATGGTGAGCACAAGTCTACCGAGGCTACACAACACCGAGACACTCCTCATCTCTGCTTTATGTACTCTGCTCTACATGTCTGTTTCACTTTCATTTTCTCTGAACTTCAAAATAGAAACTGTGTCGACAGATCACATCCACAGTTACACAACAGCAGGGTCAGGCTGCAAGCTTATTATATGGTTTATGGGTAAAGTGAAATAAACAGAAACATTTATTACCTCCCTCGCAGGTTAACTACGTTTGAAAGAGACATTTGAACGCGATTTATAATCGGTATTTTGCAGGTTAAAATGAGGTTTAACATCATTTAAATAACTGCGTTACCACATTAGTTATTTCAAGGCTGTTAAAAACAGCCGTTGTATAACGGAGACGTCCAAATACTTTCACTTTTACTCAAGTCTAAAACAGGAGGAGTGGTCTGACTGTTAGAGAGTTAATGACTCAAGCAAGCAACATTTGAAAGCACCACCATTTCCTGTTGGGGGGGGGGGAAGACGCCAGAGTTTGATACTTAAAGAAATATGAGAAGCCTCATTCCTCTGTCATTATGTCATAACATACCGTTTACATATTCCTTATTGCTATATTATTTATACATTAGAGTTATACCACATGTCCTTTGGAGCTTTTTCTCACTTGTATTTATTTATTCCTATTGTGTTGTTTTTTGTAATGCACCATTGCATCAAGACAAATTCCTACTTGGAAATAAAACCGATTCTGATTCTGAAACTTACCTTAAAACCCAATTAATTTACACATGAATAGTTCTGTCATTTTAATATGCCTAGGCAAGGCATTTCAACGATATGTTATAATGACTTTGACATTATTTTGCCCATAATCTAAGCCATCCCTTAATTTAAACCCTAAAAAGGACCGTAATGTTTCAATTAAAGAGCCCCTCATGAAAATCTAGTTTTTAACCATGTTAACATGTCTATATGGTGTTATATGGGCTAATATTTACATTTACATTATCCATTCAATACAATATGAAAATAATACATCATGATATTTTGTCAAAGACTAGATTTTAATTATTTGATTTTGATTTATTTCTCAGCTCATTGGTACACTAAAATAAAGCCGAGGTAGTCTACTCCTCACATGCACAGGAAGAAACCCTGGTGCCAAAACATAGACAGATATTTATTTTAACTCTGTGATCTTGTATAGAAAATGACACAATGGCTGTAATTTCCAAACACAAAGACTGCAGTCAGCTATAATTTAGTGTCATTTGAGAAAACAGTGATACAACGCTCCATCCTCACACCAGGTGTCTCAGCCAGAAGGTGATGTAGAGGAATTAAAGACCATGTCTGTGGCCTTTTGGCTAACAAGGCTCAAAGGACTGTTCACATTAGCTGCAAAGTTCAAGCCTGTTTCTCCCTGTGACACTGATGACTTGTCACCAAGAATCACTCGCCTGCTGCACGTTTATATAAAGCCTTTTTTAATTAAACAGGCGTTTAAAAATATGCTACATTTTTTATGCCTCCTGCCTGGCCGGAGGCATTATGTTTTCGAGTTGTCCGTCCGTCCGTCTCAGGAAAGCCTGGAGGGAATTACTTCAAATTTGGACCAAACATCCACTTGGACTCAAGGAACTGATTCGATTTTGGTGTTTAAATATCAAAGGTCACTGTGACCTCACATAACATGTTTTTCATCAGTTGGTTGAAAAGCTGCAAACTTTCCCTCATTAGCGGTTCTCCACAAACCAATGGGTGACGTCACTCTGACTCTTAGTCTCTTAGACTCTATCTTAAGAATTCCTACGCTTATTATAACAAAATTTCGCACAAATATCTAATAGGATGAAACGATAAAGTTTTATACCCCAAAGGTCAACTTCACTGTGACGTCATAATGTTCTGCAAAAACACAGAAGGGGAGTTATTTGGTCGGATACTGAATTGGTGACACCAGTCTTGAAACTGTGGTGATTGTTTAGATCTTCTGTGCTGCCGGGTTGAAGGTGTGTGTGAAGCATCCATGTTTTACCAAAAAAATACACTTAATACATTTTTTATTAAATTCCTTCTAAGTGGTCATATGAGTCTGGACAGACGTGCATGTAAACTGACTGGTCGACGGAGGCATACGACAGTAATTCTAGTTGTCCTTACGACCAAAATACACCGTGTCTCTGTAATATATGATCATCAATAACAACTATCTTTATCTCCACCGCCATCACCCGCTGTTATCAGTGTAAAGATAGCATCATGTTTGCAGTATATTTCCCCGCCTCATTTTCTGCTGGGATGGCACTTGGACAGATGAGTGTCTCGACTCCAGTCAGTGGACATCCTGCTCTTAATGTCTTCCTGTGGCAGATAAAGGGATGTATGTACCGCCCTGTAGAGCAGAGAGATATGAGATGAGCACATGAGATAATGCAGCATCATTACTTCATGGGTGCAGAGTTGTTAAACCACAAGATCCTTGTTTTTTTTTTTTTTTAAAGTCACTTGTCCTTCGCAGTGACTGCACACTATACTGCTGAATTGATGTGTCTATTTCCACCGTGAGTTACTTGTTTCCTACATACAATGTGAAATCTACATAAAGAACTGATGTTGAATAATAGTGATGTAAGCGCTGTGTGCTCTCTCATTAAGTGGACTCTGGCGAGGCTATTATCTCGCAGGGACTCCTTTCAAAAGGAGATAATTGCTCTTACCGCCAGTGAAGAAAATCAAGACTCCGTCTGCATGCTACATTGTTAACATCTGCTCGGCAATAGATTCATTTGTGCTTACTAAAGCGAGATAAGGTCCTGTACTGTCTCTGGAAGATAAAAACAGTGTGGAGATAGCCATATGTTCTATATGGAAAGGAGGCAATAAATGTGGATTTAAATGACAGATCTCTGGCTCTTTATGGCCTGGTTTAGTGCATGAATGCGTCCCACAAATTGGAATGTCCTCGTGAAATAGATGGGAACTTCATGCAGGATATGAAACTGAAAAAAGAAAACTTGCAGCATGGAGCTACAGCAGTCAGACTATTTTCTGGTTGCTCTGCTATGAACCCAATTAGCATGACACTGAGCAAAAAAAAAAAAAAAAACCCAGCAGATGCCAGTGAACCTCAACGCGGCTCCGTGAAGCAGCCCTGTGTGTAGTTGCACCGATATGTACACACAGATCATCTCTGCTGTCTCTCGCTCGCTCAGTGTGCGGCGGCGGACTTAGTTAATGACGAAGGCTCGCTGGATCACTCAGCGACTAAGTGTGCTCGATAAAGGTCAGCGCCGCCACCGGCTAATGCTTCATCGCTCAGAGTAATACTTTAGCCGAGCGTATTGTGAATACTCCGCACATGAACGCTTCACAGGGCAAGATAATCAAGAGAGTAGAGTCTGGAAAGCACAGCTGTTTCTGACACTCGTGGATCCCAATCCTCTCCAAACACAGGATCAGTGATTAACAGCGAGGAGAGTCAGACTGAGAAAGTTTGCAGCATAAATACTTCCAAAAAAAGGGATGATATTTAAACAAAGAGGGACAGAAAGTGATGATAACTGAGAACACATTTTATTTAGCTGTGGCAGCCTTGTAAATTTACAGAAAAGGGGGGAAAAATGTAGTTTGAATTAACAGGGCAACAGGAGTAAAGTGGCAGTAAAATCATTCTAGGCTATCGAGCCAGCACTGATTTATTTTTGTTTACTGAAGTTCATTATTAACATTTTTCTGCCTTGTTTATTTCTGTAAAGCCGCACAATTTGTGTTGTGAATACCAAGAATATATATTGTGTGTGTGTGTGTGTGTGTGCGCGCGTGTGTATATCCCTTCCAGACATGTTTTGACATTATAAAAATACTCTATGGATAGAGTATATATCATAGATTGTATGAAATATGAATGTAGTCTCCGTGACGTCACCTGTAGGTTTCTAAAGAGCCAAAACGAAGCTCCACCTTGGCAGTGCCTGACTCCGCCTGACTCCCGCCTAATCCAAAAATGGTGCAAAGAGGTGGAGTGTGGATGGAGCCGAGGCGGACTGAATGCAGCCTACAGTGCACGCCACCTGTGACGGCACCCACCTGTCACTCAAAATGGCCACGCCCTTAGTTATGCATAACTTTGAAACTTAATATAATTGAAACGGGCAAGGTTAGTTATGCAAACATGTTTATTTCTGCTGTAAAGTTGGGCATTTTAACATGGGGGTTATCCCCCAGAGTTTTCGCAAATCTAGGGTTACCTGACGCAACCCAGATTTCGCCTATAGGGCTCCAGAAATGCTAGGGCCGGCCCTGTGACTGAGTGCACCTGTGAGATACTTTTAAGATAACAAAATGAGGTCATGTGAACACCTTTAAGTAGGCTAACATCCTGTGGAAAGGCAAAGTGCTGCCAGCTGCTGGGCTCAGGTAACTTGTGCAGACACGTGGGTTTGGTGCCATTCCACCTGCTGACACGCTAATACATCAGGCTACAATTTCAACTGGCTTATGCTGTAATCCTAGCAGGCCAAAGGGGCCTCAAGTTCAACACACCACGGAGGATGCTGCTGTGTCCTCTGTGCGTGTGTTCCTCTGAGCAGCAGCAGCAGCACCCTCCCTCCCTCCGCTCCGCGCGCACTCCGGAGTTGAGGATGAAGACGCAGAACATCAGGACCCTCTCTCTCATCCTCTCCATTGTTTTCTACCTGCTCATAGGAGCCGCCGTGTTTGACGCGCTGGAGTCGGACAGCGAGAGTTCTCGGAAGAAGGCGCTGGAGCAGAAGCTGAGCGAGTTGAAGGACAAGTACGGCTTCACGGAGGATGATTACAGAGAGATCGAGAGAGTGGTCCTCCAGGCGGAGCCGCACCGCGCAGGCAGGCAGTGGAAGTTCGCCGGATCCTTTTATTTTGCCATCACTGTTATCACCACAATTGGCAAGTACATACTTTTTATGATTGCTTTTTATCTGAAAAACATTCTGCGCATGTGTGTCTGTGTGTTTGGGCGCTATTTAATGGGGGACCCCTGTCATAGGGCCCCAAGCTGGAGGGGCCACTTATTATAGCGCAGGGATCTCAAACTCAAATTGGCTTGGGGCCATTGTTGGTATTTTCATCTGATATTATGTACTTTTATTGTTGTTGTTAGATAAAAAATAAAAAAAAATCTGAAAAATTACTTTAACATTTTTTTGATTAACAACAAATAAAGCCCTCTCCACTGTCTCTGCCTGCTCTCTTCTTATCAAAAACTAGAGTCACAGGCACCTTTGACCTTTGCCATTATTTTGCGCCAAACTAAATATTTAATGTTTAATGCAGTGATTGTATATAAATGGGGTGTAGTTTAAATTGGTAAGAAACGACTAGAAAAAAATCATTAAATAAAAAAAAAAATTTGTGGGTCGGATTGTATTATATTTTTGACATTGTGGGCTGCATCCGAAATTCCACACTAACATGCTATTTAGTATGTTAAAACAGTATGTGAGATTTTTTTAGTATGTCCGAAACCTTAGTATGAAACTAATAGTATGCAATGTGCATACTATTTCCGGTGAAATATTGGACACTAGGGCGGCATAAATATCCCACAATGCAATGCGGCAGTGACGACAACATTCATAACAGACAAGCGGACAGAGACGAAGGCAGCTCTGTAACGTCAATAACGCTTCAAATGACATTTCTGCATATTAAAAAAATCACCTGCAACCGCTGGATTAGCTGCTTACCTTTTTTTCAGTGATTCAGACATTATCTGGCGACGACGGTGGAGCTGAGGCTGGCACAGGTTACCATGGTTACGTGTCCAACCGGCAAGGAGGCTCACGCGGTAATTATAGATCAGTGGGTCCGAAAAAATTAATTCGACTGTTTGTATACACAAAAGTATTTTGAACAATACATATTGAGTATGTAGTAGGCATTTCGGACGCAGCCCATGTCTCGGGCCAGAGGGAGGGGGGGCCGGGGCCGAAAATGGCCCCCGGGCCGGCAGTTTGAGACCTCTGTTATAGAGCAACAGGTGAAACTTTATAGGGCTGCTGTGCAGTGTGAGGTGTTGCATGAACATCCATATTGTGTGTGATGTGTGTGTGTGTGTGACTTTGCCTCCCACTTAGTTAGCTAACTGGCATTGTGACAATTAAAATCACTTAAAAGGGATATTCCACCAAAAATCTTTCTTTTGTTAGGAAACATTATTCCCAGTAGGGCTGATAGTTGTAGTCACAGTACAATGTATTCTCATAGTGACCAGTTTTCACATTGGGTAAAAATGATCAAAACATTAAGAAACTTCTTTAACTTTAACATCATATATATGGATATACTCCACTTCTGTTTTCCATCCATATGCATAGACATTATTGTTGCAATATAAACATATCACGATCCTGAGTGAGGAGTGAGATGGTCTGCCTATTTAATGTCGGCCTATTAAGCCATGATTGAA
The DNA here is from genome assembly GCA_028570985.1 of Heterobranchus longifilis. NCBI lineage: Eukaryota > Metazoa > Chordata > Actinopteri > Siluriformes > Clariidae > Heterobranchus > Heterobranchus longifilis. The sequence goes on along the minus strand of JAOVVB010240642.1, from coordinate 14,074 downwards.
TGCCATTGATGAAAATATGACTGAAACATAGTGAGCGATTGAGTGCAGGAATTTTGAGTTTCTGTGCACTTTTGAAGACCTTTTTTCCCCATTAAAAATGGGTCACTATGGAATCTATTACATTAAAACTAGGGCTGCACAATATATCGTTTTTTAATCATCATCGCAATATTCATCATCGCAGTATCAACCTTCGCAATAAACATATCGCAAAAGACATATTGCGAAAGACACTCATTTTTTTGAGTTAGTTGAAAAAGAGTATCGGTAGAAAACTGCTCTTTAAAATGTAACTCTTTCTTTTTTTAAATGGTGCCTTTTGTGTTCAGTTCAATGTTCAATTTGTTCAATAAAATGTCAGAAATAACTTCCTCAATTCAACAAGGAATTTGTTGTAACAGAACAGGCCGACTGAAAGCAGCAGAAAGGCAGAACTCATATGTTTATATATCGCAAGTAAAATCGTTATCGCAATATTCAACGTTATCGCATATTTTCCTCATATCGTGCAGCCCTAATCTCTATGATTTAAAAACACCTGTAAGATTACATCAGGGGTCCAGCACAGTCACAAGTCAAACAGGAGAGGACTGAGGAGACACAAAAAGCCACAATAATGAAGTTCAGTTCAATAAATAGATTGCACACTGATGTTAACTGCAGTAGTAGGGCCACATTGAGAAAAAGACAATTCTGAGAACTTCGAAAAGAATATGCAAGAAACTGCATCTATTCCAAAGAAAGAACCACATGGACTTGGAGGAAATCGCCTCTGTTGTGGAGGAGGAAATGGCTGGGTTTGCTCGATGAGCAAAACTGTTTAATAAAAGTTGAACGTGGATAACATGACTGCTGACTGTGTGTGCGACAGTGAGATGAGCTGCCTGTCCTCTCGCCTGTTTTATAGTTTCCTGGCAATATGTTTACCGTAATATAATATCCCTTTCTCGTTAAATAACGACTTTTTTTCTCGTTAAATAACGTCTTTTTTCTCGTTAAATAAGAACTTTATTCTTGTTAAATAACGACTTTATTTAATTTTATTTTAAGTCTCTGAATTTTTTTTTCCCTCAATGTGGCCCTAATACTCGTCGTACAATAGAAATGGTCCGCCAGTGCCTACATTGGTATTTTTGCTTATTGTGATGGTATTTCTTCAAATGTTTCATATCCCTAAAACATGTACAATATAAGCTAAAAGGTTATGTAAGTAAGCAAACCATAATAATTGATTAACATATTGAAATTGTGTCATAAATAAAAAGGATTACAAAAAACTGACGTGATATTTCACCAATTTTCACTAAATAAACACACAAAACATATTGATCCAAAAGATTTCTGAATATAGAAACATTAACAAAATAGCTCTTAACAATCCATAAGTTATTTGAACTATGTAATTTTGTTTTTGTTTTTGAGATATGCTCATTTTTATGAGTGCTAGGGCGTTTGCAACAGTTTGTCAAGTGGCTTTGGACCGCACGTCATGTATTGTAATGACGTTATCAACAGTGTAGAATGTGCTGGCTCCACGGACACATGCCTTGGCTTTCTGCAGCAAAAAGAATGAAGTCTCCAGCTACTACGGTTCTTATTTTACATCGATTTAAACAGAATCGTGTAAACAACAATCCTCTACCATTACAGGAAATACACTGGCTCCGCCCACCGTGTGTGATGATGTCATCAACAGCGTAGAATGAAAGGCTCAAAAGACAGAAGCCTTAACTTTCTGCAGTAAAAAAGAATGAAGTCTCTACCTGTTATGGTTCTTATTTTAGATCGATTTAAACAGGATCATGTAAGCCACGCCCCCCCGCGGCCGTCCGCGGAGCATTACCAAGGTAACATAACTTCAAAGCCAATCATTTAATTTAACGTGGTGTTATCTCACAGAGCAGGAGCATCGCAGACTAACTTTGGTTTGTTGGCATGCTGCACCAAGTTGGCTTCAAATGGAAAAAGGATTTATGAGCGGAGGTCCCGTTCTTATCCTCAACAAAGAAAGCAGCCTCATTATTACATTTTATACTTCTGTATATTTCTCGAGCTTTATATGGCTACAGTGGCTCTCTCCCTGCCCTCAGCTGATACTTTTGTTCAATAAATCTCAGAAAATATTTTTTTAATGACCTGATCTTTCTGAAATAATGTATAATGTATATATAATGTAATAAGTATTGTGGTGTGGAGTCAGGGATTAAAAAAGAGAGGAATCATAAGAAATGCAACAAGCAGCATTCAGTCACTAATAGGTAATCAGAGCACTCTGCACTTCAGACGCCTAATCCAAAGACAATCTTCTAATTTTGACCTCAGGGTAATTTGCTCTCACCTAAAGAGATCTTCTCAATAATCAACCTAACCACGTTGACTTGAAACCGTAAAACTTCAATTACAAAATGATTACTGCTCGTCTCGCAGAGGAATCAGGTGGAAAAAACGGAGTGCAAGCAAGCGTCAATCAATTGCAGAATGCTTGTGATGTAACAAAATCAACATTTTTCCCATGCAAAATCAGGACATTTGAAAAAAAAAAAAAGGATAAGAGCTGAGTAGAATTTATCAGACAACGGAAATTAAACAGTAAAATCAATTTTCCCTCACCAGCCAGATACTCTTTAACACTTGGGGACTTTTACACATACTCAGCCTTAGATGAATGACTAATATACACTATTTTCATATTTTCTTCTTTTTTTTTAATAGTGATAATGACTCAATTAATCAAAATGTTAAACAGTGCTGAGATTAATTTTGGGGCACATGCAGGGATAGGATTAATTTAATCCTCAACTAGAAGGTGTTTGGGGAATGCAAAGGGTGTCTATGTTAGGGACGGGACAATAATGGATTTTATCGTGGATTTCAATAAAAAAAACACTCACAATAAGTTGATCTTGGTGAATTTACATTATCTGGATAATCGTGAATATCCTCACTACAGTGTCTTATCTGTGATGCAATACAAATATTTGTTACTTAAATAAAAGTTGTAATATTTCTTTAAAAAAGGCGTAATGTTTCAAGAAAAAACTTGTAAATTTAAGAGAAAAAAAGGCGTAAAGTTAAGAGAAAAAAGTCGTAATGTTTCAAGAAAAAAGTAATGTAATGTTAGGAGGAAAAATAACTCAAAATTCTATTAAAAACAAGTTGTAATGTTTGCAGAAAAGTCACAATTTTATGAGAAAAAAGTCGTAATATTTTGAGAAAAAATTCAAAGCAAACTGTAAGAGAAAGTGATTCCAGTCTGTTTTTGTACCATTTTAAGAGTTTTAAGCACATTTTGATGATCATCAGAATAATATCGTGAATCGCAATTATTTTGGCCAGGATAATCTTGACATGAAATGTTCATATGGTCCCATGTCTAGTCTATGTACAATATTGGAGAAAATGAAACCCTTCTATGCAGCACCAACTTATAGGTTTGTTTTTTTCATTATACTACTTTACTTTCAGTTCTGCCATCATCCTTTTCAAATGAGACGGTCTGAAATGCAGCCAACCTCCTAAAAAAGTTCACGTCTTCAGAAGGCAGCTCATCGACCGCTATATTACTGAAGCAACAACGCAGTGGCAAGAAGAATTCTGCTCACTGACATTTGGTTTCAAAAGGCATTTGTGCCTGACACCCGAGTCAATAGTCTGCGCTTTCCTGTGGCTTCATCTGCAAAAGCATCTTTTTAGCAGCCAATAAATCAAACGGCTCCTCCCTGGGAGCGGAGATCTTAAAAAAAAAAAAAAAAAAAAAAGGACTTTAAAGGACAACTAACTGAACAAGCAATACGGTCCAGGAGGCTGCACTGTCTCAATCAATCTGACTTCAAAACAAACGCACAAAGGATCAGAGGCATCTCATTTAGATAACTAAGAAGTGCATATCATTTCACATTTACAAACTGCAGCTCTTGCTCTCTCTCTCTCTCTCTCTCTCTGTCTCTCTCTCTCTCTCTCTCTAGATGTGGGCAGCCACTCATTGAAAATTGTCAAAGGAGAGGGAGTGAAAAAAGAAAAAAGAAAGAGGCAGAGAGAATCTTGAGAAAGGGCAGAGGCAACCAAGAGGAAAGTAGGAGCTAATTTCTCATCCTTTCGATGGATGGCAAACTGCCAACTCAACAAGAGGTTCCTCTCATCATAAAATGTCTCATACTATATGTCCATATGCAACCATAAATGATTCTGCCCTTTCATATAAATAGCAGGCCATATATGTGATGATAAGGAAGTGTAGCAAAGACAGGGACAATCTGGATTCTTCTTTTAGCCACAACACCAGTGGTCCACCCACAGAAATTCAATGGGATAGAAAGGACATCGCTATTCAAATCAACGGAGCAGAATGGTCAGAGCAGCGGCCATTTTTATGTGGACCGTTCCATTGAAAAGAACTAAGCGGGCTACTTCTGTATGAAGCAATTTGCGGCAGTCGCGGAGTCACTGAGGTCAGGTTTTGCAGCAGATTGTTGCAGCTTATTTTTTTCAGTGTAGGAAAGCACTTATTTTTTTGATTTGCGGCAGTCAAACACAACTCGCCACCACTGTAATGTAAATTTACAAATATAGCCTAGAAAAAGTATTTTTTGTCAGTAATAATGTCACTGATATAACATTATCAGTGTGTGATCCATTATTTATGGTTACCTCTGTCATCTTTTTCCTTCATGTCTGAGTGTATTTTGAAAAACATAATGATGTTTTTATGGTGTGACAGCGCTGTGGTTAAAGCCGTCAAAATACACTAATATATAAAAGGCAAAAAACTCCGGTCGGACCAACGGGACATTTTTCTGACTCAGTTATTTGGCTGTCGGACCTTAACAAGCTAGCTAACATTAGCTAACGAGTCAGACGTCCGCTGGTTACAGAAAATGATCCGAACAATGGGCTGGTAGCCGGCGGGGGTCCCTCCGTCTCCCCGCCACTAACGTTAAGTTAATAAACATTAATTCACCGGGAGGAGACAGACAGCCATTCATTCCAGTGTGTAGTCTGCAACACACTTTACGTCCCCACTGACGTGCATTGTCACCATAACAACTAACAACAATCACCATTTTGTTGTGTACTCAGCAAATGACCACTGAGAACAGCTCGCTGACCCTTCTATTCAATTTAATTTCTATGGGTCCACCTGAGGGAGCAATGTCTGCTGACCTCTGGTTTGACAAGCATCTACTTAAAAAACTCCAAGGTCGGAGGTTAAAGTTGTCACTAATCCCTGGGGTGGCAGGCAGCCCAGGACAGGGATGAGTGGAGACAGAGCAAACAGGGACACTGTTTTAATTTACCAGTTGGATTGATAGTGTATGTTGCATGGATCCATGTCCAGTGGGGCAGAGGGGCATTCTGGGACAGGTCCAGTAGGGCCTGGCAAAGGATGGTGAGACAGACAAAGGGCAGCTGTCCAGTCACAGGCATTGCCAGGTAATGGCTGCTCATGGGCAGACAGCAGGTCAAAACAGATGAGCAGTCTGTGTTGTAGTCAGGGCTGTCGGGGCCAGTAGACCACAGGGGTTGGCTGTCAAAGCTGTGCATTACGGTTCACATAAAGGTCCTTTGTTGTTGAGTACACTCCACTGGTCATTTCTTTGTAATGTCTCAGTGTCTCAAATGTTTGCTTAAAACTTCATAATGTTTCAGTAATACATTAGATATGTGTATCTATTAACACGTTCTTACAAACCCGACAAAATAACGACTTCCAAGACACAAAAGGGAAAACGAAGAAGTTGTGAAGTGTTGATCCTGCGATAACTTAACCCCTTTTCACACACACACTGTCAACCCAGGGGAACCTAAGCCCAAGGCTATACGATTCACACTGCACTCTACTATCCCTGGGTTAAATGTCCGTTGGAACACGTGACTAATGCTTACATTGTAGAATCCCATTGTTTACTTTAAAGCCGGAGTTTCGTCCTATTTAATGTTTAATGTTCTACCTCAAACAGAGTACGGGGGTTCGACTATAGTCGATGTAACCATTACCACTCACAATCAGATTTCAGCTATAGTAACTTTGCTAATTTAACAGATTTACTGTTTATCAGACAACAAATGAGCCAAGAATTAGCTCAATACACCTTGCACTCACTCTCCTTTCTCCTCTCGTCTCCTCCTGCGTCAGCTGCCCGTCAGCTGTTTTAGAGGCTGCTGCTGCAGCGAGGGGCCACAGTGCATCTTAGGATGGATAGATATGTTGCAGAAGTCCGCCGTTTACAAGGCAGTTTCGGGATGTTTCGGAGGTGCATTGTCCACCTGCACCGTCTGCTTTCACCTCAGCTCCCAGCACCAACACTGTACTTTTTTACTTCTCTAACGGGCCGTGCACAGAGATGTTCTTCGTGTCTGGGCTGAAAGTTGTGCGCTCCCCGGGGGCCGGAGCCGTTAGAGGACGGTGCTGGTGGATGATGCAAAGCATCCCAAAACTGCATTTCAAACAGCGGACTTCAATACTATGATCCGTCCTGCAGAGCGCTGTGGCCAGCGAGACTGCGTTGATTGCACCCATTCACCACACACACAAATTACATTATGAAAATAAACAACACTCTAAACCATGGTGGAGGAAAGTAAAAAATAAAATTAAGACATTACAGCTAACTAAGTTAGCTAATTGTTTAAGGTAAAACATAATAATTGGAGGATGACATCTGACCTGCAGTTTTACTATAGTCACACGTCATCATCCCATTTTAGCAACAACCATCTTTTTTAAAGTTGATTTTTAGGGAATAACCCCACAAACTCGAGGCTAACCCTGCATTGGAGCAGGGCCAGCAAGTCCTACACTAAAGTCGGGGTTAGACTAAGGCTGCAGTGTGAAAAGCCCTTTGCAGTGTGAATGGCGTACCAAGTTTCACTACTTTAGCATGGATAGTATTTGAGATATTGATGATTGCATGCACTCGCCCATAGACAGCCATTCAAAAAACAATATTTTTTTTTTTTTAAAAACAAGAGATTTTATTAAAAATCTGATAACTTTTCAGCTTTTCCATGATGATAAAAGGCTAATGCTCTGCAGCAGCAGCAGCAGCAGCAGCAGCAGCAGCAGCAGGTAACATATTATCAGCAGCCTCTGCTGTGAAACTCCGGCTGACAGCACACCTGACATGAATACATAGGCCTACCTTACCCGGTTTGTTGGTGTTAACCGTTAACAACAGAGACCGCTAACAGCCTGCTACTATCCAAAGCATAAACAACTACATAAACTTGAAACCCTGATCTCAGTACTACAATAGCGGCAGAGTAAAACACCCGGTAGTAGTAGAAGTTTGCAGGTTTAACTGGTCTTGTAGAAAGAATGAAGACTGAATGTCTGTTTATGAACCCTCTGAAGTTCAGGAGTCTGTGCCGTAAAACAATACATCACTTTCCCAGGAGTCCGTACGCAGTGGCACAGAATTGCATGGTGAAAGTGAGGTCTTATAGGGAAACAGTCTAAACGCTGATGGTGTCATTGGTCTATACTCTCAGTTACATTGTGCAATCAACATTTACTTCATAATGATAATTTAAAGCAGAAAAGTTGACTATAGCTAATTTAAACATAATGGATATCAAAAGTGAGAATACAGGCAACACTGTATATTAAATATGCTTAAGATGTTAGAATTGTTAGCATGTTGCTGTAAGAATTAGCTTGCAGCAATTATACTAATTCAATCCACATGAAATGTCACCCAAATATGCAGCACAGTATATTAGTCTATAATACAGGAAATAAATATGACGCATCCTATTTTAGAATTTGTCTTTTTAGAGTCAATGCTGACATTTTACATACATACTGCCTTGGGACTTGATAAGGTGTTTGAAATGAGTTTCAGTCACTTTCTGATGTGCAGTGTTTCATCATGCAATATTAGCGTAACATGTGGTGGACTAAATATTTGCACATATGCCAGGGTTTCCCTTGCCTATTTAATTAAAAGGTGGGCCACCTTTGTCTTATTGGCTGCCACCTTTGATGAAAATGTATGGCTAACTGTTGTGTAATTCTGTTTTTGTTCTTTTGTCATATTTAACAAACAGCACAAGAAGTACAGAGCAAGTGGCTTCTGCAGAAAACACAATCCTTCACATCATGTTCATTTTGTGAAGCAGACACTTTAAAGGTGTGCACACAAACACCGTGCATGCTACGCACGTTTTCCAGCCTTTGCCACCTTTATCTGAAAAAAAATCCAGGGGAAACCCTGTATGATTGTAAATGTTGACTGGCTGAATACTCTGTTTATTTGTACTGTGAAACCTTTATTGTGAAAGAACTTTTTACTTGCACACTTGAACAGCAAAATGCTTTTCCAAATATGCAAAGCAACGGAAGCCAAGTATCTGAATCTAAAATGAATTTGTTTCCTTTATGGCGAAAGGATTGTTGCAGCTTTGATCTCATGCCACTGCACTTCCCCAGTGGACAACAGATCTGACACAGTTACAAACCAATAAGGATCATAGCAACAATCCAAGAATTCAAGACCAACTCAATGCAAAACAATACATGTGGATCTGTGAGTCAGTTTTGCTTTGTGAACAAAACTCTTGCAGCACCCCTCTACGTGCGAGGTAACAACAGCTAAATCGATGTGGAGAAAGCGAGTGCTGTGCATGTCCTTCTTGCAGTGTGTCTGTGTTTGGCACAAGGAATGCAATCAGTGCCTCTGTCTCTCTCCATCTTTCTCCCCAAATCTCTCGCTCTCTCCTAACAAATCATTAGAAGTGTGAGCCTCTCTGTGGGGCTCCTCGCTGTAATTGTGTGCATGTACTTATTTTTAAGGGTCACAAGTGGGGTAGACATTATGTCGGTACGAAATCAAGGAAGGAGAATTTGGAGACAGGCAGTGAAGAAGGAAAAAGTGTGTGTAACACCTAGGCATGGGATGATCTGAAAATGTAATGTCACGATGTCACACTTTTTTCTCAAAGCATTACAACTTTTTTCACTAAATATAACTTTTTTCTCAAAACATTACGACTTTTTTCTCGAAAGATTACCACCTTTTTCTCATAAAATTGTGAGTTTTTTTTCTGGAAACATTACGGCTTTTTTCTTGAAACATTCCGACTTTTTTCTCGAGACATTACGACTTTTTTTTAAAGAAACAGATAGGACTCTGTAGTAAACTGCAGTCAATTTATGAGGATATTCACGATTATCGCGATAATGGAAATTCAACACGATCAACTTATTTGATTTTGTTTTTTTTAATTGCGATCCACGATAAGATCCATTATTGTCCCATCCCTAGTAACTGGAAATGAATTCCTGCAGCATGATGTAAATCATTAGTGGCTGATAATGGAAGAGAGAACGGGGATGACTTTACTGATCTGTAATCCCTCTGCAGGAGCTCCTGCTACTCTTCAGACGATCTGTGTGTCTCTGTGAGGTTAACCACACAGGCAGGAGGGCAAAGGCTGCAATCGCCCTCCCAGTGAACAGATCAGCACGCACACACTCAAGTGCTGAGCCCCCGGTTGGGTCTGTTGGTACAGACGCAGACTGAGAGAGTGCTGCTACTACAACCAACTCTTCTTCCATCTATGCTCTTAATACAATGACTCCTAATGGCCTAAATGAAGAATTCCACATCAAACCACTCTTAATATTTTTAACAGGATGTATTCTTGCTCCTGATTACTGATACAGTTTCTGTATACTGTATTATATTTACCTACTGTGTGGTAACTGTGTTTTTATTATTCCAGTACTTATGAACATGAGGACTGCACAATTAATCGTATATTAATCGTGATCAGGATTTTGGCTTCCCACAATTAAATGAACATGATCGATGATATTGATGTTAAGAATGCGTGTTCCGCTCATAGAAAACTCTGCTGCATTTCAAATCAAGTATGCAGTGGTGCTACAACACGGTGTAATTAAAGGCAGTCATTTTTAAGGATTCTGTTATTCTACAGTATTAAAGAAAAAAAGAAAAGGATGAATATCTGAATCCCAGAATTGAAAACTGAATACCTACCCAAAGAACAAATATCCAAATAGTCGAACATTTGTTCATTAGCACAACATGGAAGTGCATTATGATTATTCACTGATTCTAGGGACAACAAAAATATGTTGTCCTAGAATCAATGAATAATCATAATAAATAATCGTGATTTCAGTATTGATAAAAAATAATCATGATTATCATTTTGGCCATAATCGTGCAGCCCTAATGAACATGTGATTTTTATGGAGATAGTGTCGCTTTGTTGAGTGATAATGATTGCTCTATGATCTACACTATATATACCTGTTGATTATTAGTTGGCACAAATTAACTCAGGTGAATTATTATTCATCCCAATTATGATCTCATAGGTCGGGGCTATAGATGAGGGGCCTTATTGCCTTATGATGTATATGTGATTTCTTTTGAATGCCAATATCAGGTCTGAAATTATGTCAGGGGTCACCTATCCTCTAATGATTGTGGGAGCTCTCTCTCTCTCTCTCTCTCTCTCTCTCTGTATATATATATATATATATATATATATGCATCCACCCCTCCACATGTTCATATTTTGGGTCGAAACGTTGTACACTTAACACATTTCACTGAAAACAGTGTGTGGATATCCTATCTTTTCTTCTGTTGGTACAGAACCCAGGGAGCACGGGGCCCAGTCTTACCAAGAGTCCCCCCCCCTCTCCCTTCTTGTGGTGCCCAGAGCCTGATTACAGCCTACTGGCGGGCAGATTAAAACCCCTTCCCCTGGTCACTCCGCTGCTCCCCCACTCCATAGGCTTCTGCTGCATCCAGACACAGTCTGCACATCTGGCCCCTAATCAGAAAATCCCAAAAATAGACAAACAATTGTGGGTCAGAATGGATGTGCAGATGGGAAGAGAGGGAGACGGGCAGAGCGACGGAGACAGTGTGAGAGAGGAAGGTAGGATGATGTCACGTGGCAGAAGTGTCCACGGGCATATGAACTAATCCTCACCTCGCATACGCAAATACTGGCAAGCATGTTTGTGCGTGCATGCATTTGTCCTACATCTGGCTTTAGAGATGGAGGGATTTAACGTTATGGATAGTGTGCATCTGTCGGCTCTGCTTTAGATTTAAGTGTGTCCTTTTATTACTATTTGTGGAACTGCTGGGGAGTGCTAGTCTCCAGTCATGCAAGGAAGGATCGATCAAACAACTGTGTGATCAATAAGTTGATCATAGTGATTTCCATTATCGGGGTAATTGTGAATATACTCATGAGTGACCAGCAAATTGACTGCAGTTTACTGTACTACAGTTTTTCCTCTAACTGTAACATTAATTTGGCCACAGCCCATAAGTAGATCACAGTAATTACGTTATCGACTTACTGAGGTCAGCAAAAACGATCGAGGTCATGTCCATATATGGTACGATATCGCCCGTTATGTTTACATGCGTGTTTGTTTACATACAAATGTCACCAACATTTTAGCCAACATGATGCCAGGATTCTTCACAACACCTAAGCTGAATAAACAGAGAAAAACTCTGCTGGGACACGTTTTGCTGTCGTTTCTTGTTATGCACCGTATCACCAAAACAAATTCCTTGTATACTTGGCAATAAAAACAATTCTGATTCTGATTCTGATTCATTTCTGGTTACGACGGCGACTGAGCAGCCACAAAGTTTGGAAGAATAAGTCCAAACGGACTTGGTTTTGAAAGCTCCACAGCTCCGGTGTGGGAAGATTTTTGGGTTTAATCCGAATAATGAGAGAGGAGAGCCCATTAACGTGGACATGCCAGTATGTCGACTTTGTATAGAAATATATCATATGTTTTATTTATTTATTTATTTTTTTCACATTCCAATTCCAATGTCTGAATATTCTTAGATATTATTTTTCCTGCACAGAGAATTACGAGGTGGCCACCTCCGTCAAATTTCGCCACACCTCCAGCTCTCGACAAAACTCTGACAGGTGTCTTTATGGAAAACAATATTTTCTAACAAGCATTACAGGCAGTTAAAAAGTAATGAGACTTTAGTTGAATAATCTTGTAACATATGTTACTTGCAAAAAGTGTTTAATTGGGGCACCTGAGCCTCATTATGAGCCAGGACAAACCCTGATGGTGCTATTATATTATCATTATATCACTGGCATAAAATGGTCTTAAAATGATAATAATATTGTTTTCGCAATTATTTTTTGGGACACTATATCGTCCAACAAAAGTGACAGGATACCCATAAGTAACAGTTCAAATCAAGTAGAATTTGTTTTATTTTACAGAAAATCCATCTTCTCATTTGATGTAGCCGATTAAAAGAAGTAGAAAGTGAAAGTGTTCGCTGCATATTAACATCGCTGTGCATTATTTATTTGTAAGTGATTCCAGTATGTTTTAGTACCATGTTAAGAGTTTTAAAAAGTATGATTATCGGGATGTTCATATTGTCCCATGCCTAATGGCATGAGGGCTTACATGCACATGTACAGTCAAAAATTAATCTCTGTTGAGAGAAACTACAGTAAAGTGGAGTCGCAGTCAGATGATGCATGGATACATGGAAGGCAGGATTATTAATGAAGAATGAAAGCAGCAAAGGTGTTAAGAAAATGAATTAAGGGACAGCGTGTTGAGGGAACGTGGGAGGAGAAATGCAGGAGAGACGCAGACAAACAGACAGAGGACTGTACTTGAATGTTCTTAATGGCTGCTCCCTATTAGTTGAGACAAATCAGAAAGTATTGTCCTGAAAGACGCAGAGATGCTTCGGTTAACAGTTGTTTTTATGTGTTCTTTTTCATGTTCTATTAGTCAGTCATTACTGGAAACGGATGCACAGTAGTATTCATGAATGTGCTTTTGTCTTGAAAGCTGCAGAAGGCAGAGAGCAAAAACAAACAGCAGAATCTGAAGCAAAGTGGGACCTCTTCTTGCTTCTTCGAGCTCACTGCCGTTCCTATCTTTGTCCAGCCCCTCCCTCAGCAGCACGCACAGACTTCATATAATAACCTTTACAAGTACTATTCATTCATTCCGGCCCGATGCCATAACTAACTTCTCTGCAAACTCTGAGACCTGTAAAGCTCTTTGAGATGACAGACTGTGATTCATCAACATGAACTTGAATTAGCTGCAGCCTGTAAGTCTGTGGCTATGGTTAGCAGAAGGCTAAACTTAGTAGCATTTTCTCTCCACCTCTGAGACACTTTGCCGATATTGACACTTGTGACTCTGACAATAAGGTCAATATCTGCAAAGCATTTCAGAGATGGAGAGAAAATGTTGCTAATAGTTTAGCATGCTAACTACCCTCATGGAGCAGTGTGCAGTGATGCAGCCAGGGTCTGATACACATGGTGCTAAATGTTGCCTAATAAGCCTTGTATTAATACTGGCTAGGAAATCTAGTTTCTTTCAGACCACCTGAATTACAATATGCTGAAAGATTATGGAATTTTTGCCCAATGACACCAAAAATATTCTGCCTACCCGAACTTTAATAAAGCATATATTTCAAGTGATCCCTGCATGAATGCAATGATCTGACAAGCCTAATTGGACGTTTAATTCAACTAATTGTTTAGTTGATGAAGCCCTAATGTTGGTCAAGGTCAGCCCTATTCTCTGACATTGGGTCCACATCCATATTGAATTAAAAGTCTGAGATTCATAATGTCTCCCTGCTAATTAAATACTTGAAAAACATTGTGACGTCCACTGGAAATTGCTGTGTTACTCCACAGCTCAATCAGGGTTCCTACAGCTTAAGGCTAATTTCTTTAGTGCCACTTGGAATGAAATTCAAGACCAATTTTGCAGCCAAAACTGAAGAAAAGAAGCATGACCAAACATCAATTACATAGGGTTTGGAGCAAGTTGGCCCAAATGTTTATTATAACATAAAACATGACTTTTTTGTCTGTTGGCGGAGACGGTGGTAGAACACAACTGGAAATACTGTGAAAATGTTAGGGTTCAGCACTAGTGCTTTTATTTTCTATGTTATGTTTTGTTTTTCACTTTTTCCCCTTCCCTGTGGCATGGGCGTGGCCTCCTTGCTGAAGCTGCCTTGCTCATTATCCTCACCTGCATGTC
>JAOVVB010240636.1:0-22109 GCA_028570985.1 Heterobranchus longifilis | reverse complement strand
ATGTCTTAAAATGCCTTATTTTGTCCTGCCAGCTGTCAAAAAACATAAAAATATTCAGTCTACTATCACATAAGATGAAGAAAAGCAGCAAATTCTCACAATTGAAAAGTTGCCATTAGAGAGTGTCTGACTAATCAATTAATCGACTAATCGTTGCAGCTCTACGAGATTCTATAGAAATGTGAAGCGGGAGAAGCGATTGCAGACGCAAGTGAAAGCCCCATTCATTTCTCTCATAGATTATATTACGTGACGGACAATTTGACCACTTTTATGGCTTTGATCGTCATGAAACTCTCTGAATCATCTGTACAAAACATGAACAACTGCGTTAGAAAATATGTTTGTTTTTAATGGAAAATGCCTTGTATACATAAAAATGTGTTATATGTGTCCATACAGCATTTATTCTGAATGCCAGCATCTTTTTTCAATTGATCCCAATGAGGAGAGAGCGTAGAGAAAAAGTGTCTTTTTTATTAGTAAAAATTATTAGCTAAAAATTAGTAACTTCATCCAAATTCTGGGTGGATTTTGGATGAATTGAGCAACTGTGGCACCATGTTTTGTGATGAAACGTTTTGAATTTGCTACAGCTCTGACTCACAGCTCTAAATGTCTTTTTCTCCATGGCAACAACATCTAAGACTTGTGGGTATTGTAGTGTTTGGTTGTAGTTCTGATAAAGAGTTCTCAGAAACCAAGTTGAAATAATCGATGGCCGTAACATAAACCTCTACACAATCATTACTTGTTTCTGTGTTCACTAACTACTGAGGATATAATTGAAAGAAACATTACAGAATACAGAACGAGGGAAAACATTTCACAGCTCTGTTGCACAAAAGAAACTGAGAAGCTGCTCGCAGCTGGAAAGAATTACAGAAAGTGGTGGATGGTGGCGAAACAGCTTCAGGAGGATCTCAGAACAGGAAAAACAAGATAAACATAATAAATAGTAAATACTCTATGCAAGCAGTGTGGAACTGGGACACATCTCTAATGTCCCGACAGCACTAAATACTGAGGTGTTTGTTTAGGACCGTGTTCAAACAAACAGCAGCTGAAAGTCATGTTTCCAAACCCATGTCACACAAATCAGGTGTTTTTTTAATCATTGCAGACACAAAAAAAGCTCAATAAAGTCGCATTTTATGATTATAATCTGGAACACTGACCAGCAGTTATAATTTTTGGGCTCTAGACAGCGAGGCCAGAGTTAGCGCAGAGGACAAGAGCCAATAAATCGACTGGTATTTGGAGAAAGGCTTTGATTGATGAAATTCCAAAGTTGAAATCAAATTTTTTTTTTTTATACATGACATTGATTTACTTTGTCCGATCAAATATGTACCGTACAGTTTGCGTAATGCATTTCAGTCCCAAAAATAAATTTTTCCTTAAACTATATATGAAAATCAAGTTTTATTTCTTTAAACAAATAAAAAAATCTGCCTGAAGTCTGAGTTTATTGAATCTGTTTCTAATATAAAGTCTCTTTTAGCAAAGATTTTTATGACAGTGTCTTAATTTAAGTCAGATCCTCCTACTGGCCTGAGGCTTACATCACTTGATTCAACAAAAGTTTATTTACTTTGGAAACACAAGCATATTTTCTTACCTCAACTGTCAGAATTTATTGTTTATTTTAAACAATCACTCAGCTCTAAATTGCATTAGATGATATAAAGGTTGTTTAGTTTTGTTATATGTCGGCGTTCTGTAGGCGTAAACGCTCTGTCACCTTCAGAGAGTTGTGGACGGCAGACTCCGGCGGGTAGACGATGAAGTGTCGCAGCGTGAAGCCGAAGCCCTGGGAGGTTCGGCGCAGGTGAAGCGTCTTGGGCCCCGGCCAGGAAAAAGGCTCCTCCTCCGGCCCGGGAGACGCCACGGCCGACGCCTCGCTCTGATCGCGCCCATCCTTCTGCTTGGCCTGAAAGGAAGACAAACAAACAGCTACGTCAGTGTTGATCTTCAGAACATACACAGTGTGTAGATCCTGCTCTGTGCTGTTGACACAGACAAGAAACTGGGAAAAGCAGAGGAGCGTTTCCTTGTTGAGAGTGAGACGAGTCTTATGTCGGTAAATATAAGCTACCAGAGGCCAGTTAGCTTAGCTTAGCTTAGCATAAAGACTGAAAACAGGGGGAGTCATCTTTGTTTTTTTGTATGCTTCAGTTTTTGTACAGATTAAACAACATCTAGTGTGTTAATAGAGCTGGGGAAACTTCATCACAGTGCATTGCATTGTGGTCTGGATCGCCTCGGGGACCGCCATGTTGCCAGGGTCGCAGATCTGCAGCAGGCAGACAGCGCTGTGTTTCTTTGATTTACTCACTGTCAGCCACGGGCACACAGCGACAACAAACACAAACCAACACAGAAAGACGGCAAGAAAACATCAGTGTAGTGAATCTGTTCTAAAGGCTAACGGCGCTCGATTAGCACTCTGATAACATGTTTCACTGCACAGCCGAAACTATATTTCATACAGAGTCTGTATGGACTCGGTGCGGGCTGCGTACCTGTAAGTCACACAGTGCGTCGCGTTTCTCACTGCCGCTGACGTCACGATCCCCTGCTCTATTAATGAGCTAGCAGGTGGATTTTGTTACATTCGGACAGGCTAGCTTTTCCCCTGTTTCCAGGCTTTATGCTACGCTAAGCTAACTGGCTGGAGCTTCACATTTCTAAATCTGGATGCTGATGAAGGCAAAAAACAGAAGAAGAAAAAAAAGTAATTTTGGCTCCAAAAAGCTGACAGTGCCCTTATCCGGCATATTTTGGCTTCACTTTTGTACAGTGGGAGGAAGTGGAGAGGCGTTGTGCATCTTTATATACAAGTCTATGATCATCACAAACACTATGGCAGATTAATACTGTCACACAAATATACAACATAGTCAAGTTTTCAAACAAATCCCCTGTTTCCACCACAAGGTCATCAGTTATTTTCTGGACTTGATCTGTAATTTTACTTTACATAGATGCATCTCCACCAAGCAGTCCGGCTCTGTTTGTTACAAACACACACACACACACACACACGCACACACACACGCACACACACACACACACATATAAAAATATAATATATATCACATTCACTAGAAGCTGTCGATGAAGACGTCAGATGAGCCTTAGCTTGCAAATACAGACACATTCATTTCACTCAGCACACCAGATGAAAATTGTTATAATGTTGGTGACAGAGGCCAAAAATGCAGTCAAATAATTGTGTTCCCAAGTTGTGGTTAATGTCAGTGATCACAGTATCTGTCAAAATAATCAAGATTGTCATTTAAGCCACATTTGTGCTGCCACAAGCTCCACACAACCATACATATGGCTTTAGTTATTGCACATTTGGGGCTTTGCAGGGCTATTTGGCGTGTTTGCACGATGACAGACTTATCTTCTACATTCCTACTGTGACTAACACGGGATAAAAACAACCCATAAATGCTGGCAGCTCTCGGCTTGCGTAACATTACGTCCATGCCTCCATAACTCAACACGTGCAGCAGCAAAACTCTTGATTTTAATTCAAGCCTCTGATTTTTCTGTAACAAAAAGTGTTTACGCCGACTCGGTCTCAAATGGCAACTGCAGCTAAGCTGAAAATACAGTGAGTCACCGCAGTTTACATTCATGAGTCTTTTCCTGAAGATGATGTTACAAAACACACAGAAGTACACACACACGCACAGAGGGAGTACGGGTGGTCACGTATTACATCTGAATTAAAGACTGCATTGTGATGAAAGGCTCAGTAGTGTGATGTAGAGCTGCAACTACGGATTATTTACAAGAAAAAATGTCTACAAGAAAATACTCGGTAGATTAATTGATTCATCGTTTGGTCTAAAAAACAATTATTCATCATCTTTTCCCAGGGTCCACAAATGTCTTGTTTTGTCCGACTAACCATCCAAAACACTAAAGATATTCAGTTTATTATCACAGAAGAAGAAAAGCGATTAACTGGTTACCAACATGTATGTATGATGTGATTTTGTGACCCAATCAAAAACATTTTTAAAGAATGCAGACTCCAAAGGAAAATGTCCAGCTGGAGTTACAACGAGATTCAGGAACTTCTGTCAGTAACAGCAGATGCCGAAATCGACAAATTTAAAGAACAGAAAGACTCGGTTGTTTAATGACTAAATTATGAACCGATGACCATGTCATGTCCTGCCTCCTGCACATTTAGAGAGAGAGGTCTACGGCCTTTAAATAAAACTTCTACGGTATAGGACATTATGTCATTTGTTTATTTTATAAGTGTAGGTATGTAGATATTTTAAAATACATGTTAACGTTGAAATAAATGCACCTATACATGTAGTTATGTCTCTCGTTGTATTGCTTTGCCCTCTTATGGACATAATGCGCAAAAATAGATATTTGAATAGTTCAAACCTTTGTGTTTTTATTAGAAGGAATATTCAAACGTCATTTTTGGCCAAATTTGACGGCCCTAAAATAGACCCAACTAAATTACAGCAAAAGCCACAACAGAGTAGTAGACATGATTAGAAGATGAATCTATTAACAGAAAAGTATTCAGCAACTATTTCCAATAACCAATTAACTGCTGCAGTCATTTTTCAAGCAAAAATGCCCCCAAAATATTGTTCTAGCCTCTGAAATTTAATGATCTGCTACTTGTCCTTCTCATAAATCATTATAACTTGAATATCTTTGAGTTTTGGACTGTTGGTTGAACGAATCAATCAATTTGAATATCACACATGGGCTCTGGAAAATTGTAATGGCCATTTTATTATTATTTTGTGACAATTTAGAGACCAAAAGATTGCTTAATTAATTAAGAAAATAACTGATAGTGAAAACAGTCGATAGTTGCAGCAATAAAAGTATTATTTCAAGTATTTTTTGCCGTTTCAAGTAAAAAAATGTGAAGTGTTGCAATAGTCCAAACATACAAGACAACAATACCACTCTCCAGAATACATTATCCAGCACATCAACTCCATTTTGAATCAACTCTCCCAAGAACTTTACAACCCAGATGTATCATGACCATAAACATACAGCAGGAAATATTCCATAACTCTTAATCACGACGCCTCTGTATTGCGCCATCACTGAGAAACGCTGCGACCTCTCCTGCTGCTGCGAGCTGTCTGAGCAGCGAGACTTCTGTCACATCCATCATCAAAGCAATGACGGAGCTGAACCACTGCACCACAGGGCGCGCGTTAGCGGTTATTGCTAACACTACCATAGTGACTCCGGGCTACGAGAGCCTGCCAAGAGTTTCAGCCTCGGCCCAGATCTCTCCACAGGCTCTTCTCCTACCAAAATACATCTTAGGTGTGGATCCAAAACAAAGACATTCTCCCCCACCACCCCTCTGGCTTCTCTATCCGCACCTCTCCTCAGCCTGTCTGGGAGCAGCAGATGTAGAGGCCTCCAGAGACTGGGATGGGTGTGGGCTTAATGGTACGACTGGTGAAATCACCAGCAATACCCAGTGGAGCTGGAAGTCCGCCACAGTCCACACACTGTAACAGAGAGGAGAGCTGACAGTCCAACTCAGCTGTTTGTTTTGATTTCATGCTTAAAATTTAATGTTGTGTTATGCAATAGCTAAGCCATTTGGCTCAAATGCACCATAGCTGTTGCCTGATACACAGAATTGTTACTCTCAAGTTTACATCTTCAGTCTGACATTTCCTCCACTATAACCGATTTCCAAGGGGGAGGGGGATTCGATTTTCTTCCAGTTCTCACCAATCACCAGAGACTTCCAGTCAGAGCTGGCTAACGTCAGGTTAGCCCAATGCTAACTTGAATGGGGATAAAATATTTCTGTCTCTTCTAGACATTCTGAATGTTATCGGACCGAGTCGGTCAAATTCTGATAGTAAAACGAGTCATTTCGCGAGGGCTGTGACGCTCAAAATAATTTATCCGCCGGAGTCGGAGCCGGAGCCGAAGCAACGACAGGTTTAAGTAACTTGGTTGTGATTGGCCAGTCCTGGAACAGGAAGGTAAACAGAGCCCACCGATGCAGCAGCGCAAGGTATGCCAGATGGCCAGTACACCACTGGAGCGTTGTAAAAACAACTACGATGTCGGCCACATGCCGTCTACGTAAACAAGGCGTGACAAGGCGTTAGTCCCGCCCATGCCGCTGATTAGCTAGTCGTTAGTCCCCCCCGCTCCGCTCGTTGGCTGGATTGTTTTTCCAACTGAGAAACCGCTGTTTCATGTCACGATGCCAGACGATTCAGTCAACTCCATGGAGTTAGTGGATTCAAAGGTCTGGACCCAGGCAACCATAGCTGAGGTGTACACACACACACACACGCACACACGCACGCACGCACGCACACACACACTTTCCATCCCTCTCTTTATATATATAACATGTTGAATTATACAGCAAGAGAAGCAGCAGCAGAGCACAGTGTGAAGGGAAACTACAGATGCATACATAGTGCCTCAGTATCATATTCAAAAGGTACAATACTGTAAATCTGCTCCAAACAAGCTCACACAATTACCTGATAAATACGACTCAATTATGCATGCAATCTGTTCATCAAAACAGTCACCATTATGTGCACACTGAGGGTTTGATCTGTGTGCTGCCATATGGTGCTGTGGCCTGCGGGGTGGTGCATTTGCATCCCGCTTCTTTATGTATATGAGATGAATTTGAATGGCATGACTTGTGGACTCAGCTTTTCTCCACACTTTCTTTTTTTTTTCCTTTTTTTTTTTTTTATGTGTGTGAGTCACTCTTTGGTCGTCTGACCTCATCGATCTACCTCTTTCACTCCCTCTCGCCTTTTCTTTCCAAACTTCTCTCGCTCTCTGACCACAGACTTTAAAATTAGTCACCCTTATTCACTATAGTTATAGGAAAATATGCCTTCAGTTCCCTACTTTGGTCCATCACTGAACAATGACTACATGCCATTAAGCTTCAGCCGAGGGCTGCAACTAACGATTCTATTCATTATCGATTAATCTGCAGATTATTTTCTGGAGTAAACGAATAATCGTTTCATCTATAAAATGTCAGAAAACAGTGAAAAAATGTCCATCTCACTTTCTCAAAGTCCAAGGTGATGTCTTTAAAAACTTGATGTCTTTAAACTTGCGTTGTCTTAAACCAAAAGATATTCAGTTTAACATGATATAAAACATAGAAAAGCAGGAAATCTCCATATTTCAGTGGCTGAAAACAGTATCTTCTGCCATTTTTTTATAAAAAAAATTATGATTAATCGATTATCAAAATATCATAATCATTGCAGCTCTACTTCAGTCCATGCTATATAAAAAAGCAATGGCAGAAGAAGAAATTCTAAAATACGCCCAGCTGGAAAATAAACATCATCTTCCTCTGACAGCAAAGTGTCAGTCTTAAACTACCAATGAGACCAACAATAAATGAAACCTAAAACCCAAACACACACACAGACACACTCACATTACAAAAGATATCGGTCAGTGAAACAGGACTACCCTGCCGCTGGAGAGCAGGATGACGCACACTAAATTCCTCAGACAGCACAACAAAGTGTAGCCGCCCCTAACCTCTCCTCCCCTATCAAATGCTTCCTATGTTAACCTATATACCTCTGCCAAACACTGATATCGCCTAAAAACTATTTTCAGCAAGTCGGGGTTTTCCTAAACGCCTCAAACCCGGAGCACAACTTGCCTCTTCAAAAATTCCAATTCACAAAGATGCTCTCCATCTCTCTCATACACAGCTGTCCTTACCCGAGACCGGACGCAGTTCTTCCTGGAGGCTTCCCTGAGCCGAGCCCAGGACACGCTGCGATTCGGACTGGTGAGCCCCAGTTCCACCTCTCCCCAGTAGGCTCTGGCCAAAAGCTGGAACCAGAGACAGTACGGCTCTGACAGGCAGCCGTCCACCCCGGCCAGCCGAGCCCACGGACAACCTCCGGATGACGGGGAGGGAGAGAGGGAGCAGCACCCTTCGGCGTTCACGTCCACATCCCGCAGGTCTGGGTGATCCTTCAGAGGAACCGGCTTACAGCCCGGTGGGAGCCCGTTCCTCTGGGCCAGCATGGCATAGCCAGGTTTGAGGTGGTAAGATCAAATGACAGAATAGATGAAAACTATCCTCAAAAATGCTCCGGTTTCTGTTACTTTTGGCTCCTCTTTTCTACGCAGTCTACTCCAAGTTTCTGGTCGAGTCCATTTTTGCGCCCTCTCCCTCCCTCGGTCCGTTGTTAACCGTCTACTCTGGTTTTGGAGAAACAGGGCTGTTCTTCTGGGCGTCCCACAGACACATGATGTTTCCACTCAGCCGAGAGGAGAGCACAGCGGCTGAGTGCTCTGCAGAGAGCCCAGGCCGACTGACTGACGCACCCACCCACTCACCACACAAAACTCTCTCTGAAGTATGCACACACACACATATTCACATACACACACCAGGCGGCCTGAAGTGAATTCTCTTCCTTTCCTGTCTCCTTCATCTCTCTCTCTCTCTCTCTCTCTCTCTCTCTCTCTCTCTCCCTCTCTCTCTCTCTCTCTCTCTCGTCTCTTAAAAGTTTTAGCCGTAGTGTGCTCGCCAACAGACTCACGTGTCGAGGCTAATCAATAAATCATAAGAACAAATGAAAGGAGAAGACGAAACGCACACAAGGGTAAGTTAAATATGAGGAACGTTCAAAAACTTTTATAGGAAGCACAAGTTGCTGTCTGCCAGGAGACAGGAATAACTTTGTTTTCACAGGCTGTGGAAGAAGTCAAGTGGGGCTAATACAGATAAGGAAGCATATGGGTTCTGTGAAATCTATAAGGCACAAAAATGCACTGCCAAACCCACCCACCTTCACAAGCCTGCAGCTCATCTGGAAACTACAAAGTCCTGATGCCTGGGTGGCAGGCTTTGTGGTCAGAGAGACTACCAGGAGTTGCATAAACACGCAGTAACTCCTGTATATTTATTTATTTGTTTAATTAACAGGGTCCCTACAGATAAACATTGTTACATAAGGATACACATTGCAGCAGATGTAATGTATACTGGGTGTTCAGTCTCAGCCCCGGCCCTGCTTAAGCTTTTAACCAACTTTTACAGTATTTAGTGTAAAAGTGGAGCTTAATTAACAGACTTGCCAAATGAAAAGACAGATGTTGGAATAAAGTTGATAAAGTGTCCGTTTTTCAGGGATTATTTCAGGGACTAGTAAATATAGCAACTTACTTGCACGATCGGGCAAGTGGTAAAAAAGAATGAAACACATCAGGGGTTTTTTTCAGTATGTAAGGAGTGAGCCATCCTGTTTCCTGCTTATCTCTGTGAAGATCGCAAAAAAATGGCTGCGGGTAAAGACAAAGATATAAGCTGAAACGCAAGCGAGCATTTAAATTATCCTGAAAACAGGAGTTTAGTTGGGTGGCGTTAGAGGATGTGAGCAAAACTTGCAAGTTTGAGAGCATGTCGCTTGTATGGCAAATAACAACATTTACACCAAATTCATCCCTTGGTAAACTCAATAGGTTTCATTTGTCACCAAACATCATCTAGCTTTGTTATTTTACATCAAGCTTCTGTTACAAACAAGCTCTCAAACTATTGTGACTGCATGCAGATGCCAACAGTAACAATGGGCATACATCACAAACCCAAAGATTGCATGCTGTTCAATCTCTAAAACAGTCCTATAATGGCTAAAATCACCTTGACCATGACAGTGAAACCCTACCTCCTCACTCAAAACAATCTGCTCCGAGCCTCAGTGAGCATGTAAATGTAAACTCCCCCACCTGGCTGCAACCACCAGTTCTCCCTTCACACTCTCCTTGTAGTAGCCTGTTACGTAAGAGGCCGGCCATGATGCCACAAGGGAATACCTCCTCAATCCTTCGATGTAAACAAAGCTCCACAGAGGCTTGGCAACTGCCGTTATTTCAGGAGCAGAGAGAGTGTTGGGAGCAGGATGGACTCAGCCCTGATACCTTTTAGTAAATCTCTCCGGTAGAGAACAGGGCCAAAACATCAATTTAATATTTAATCACATTTTCATCTCCGGGCTCTCTAGAGCTTTCGTGCTAGTCCAACATTAGGACTCTGTGCCGTCATATGGCCTGTTACTAAATGTTGAATAAGTCTGTGTAACGTTACTTGAGGACAGTGGGTCTGCCTTTTGTCCATTTTGAATTTCAATACCCTATTATGTCTCCAGGGTGAGTTATTGGTTGCACAGATTGTCCCACAATTTGCAAGTTTACTGGATGACTTCCAATAACAGCTAATGCGTCAACAGCCGCTGTGGTTTGAAAAGTCGCTCTGGATGAGATTGTCTGCTAAATGACGAAAACGTAAATACCAGTCTATTTTGATTCTGAGGAATATTTGCCATCCGAGACAGCGGCGACCGAGAAAACAACATCAGGAACCCAGTGGTGGAATGTTCCCTCTCAGCGTTTTGTTATGAGCATCTTGTTACCACATTCACTCGGCTCAATATAGCATGTGGTATTCTGTATGGAAAAGACGGCAGAAATAGATGTCGCCAAACACAGCCGATTGAGACACTTGACTCGTGGAAGCCAAAACAAGGATTAAGTTTCACAAGAACGGTTATATATTGGAACCACACAATCTACAGTATGTATATAAGTGAATTTGTGATAATGCTATTTTTTTTTTTTTTACATAAGCATTGCAAGCCCACATCACCATTAGAGGTACAATTTCCAGCCAAAGAATACTTCTTACCTCCACTAATACATTTCAGACTGTTACAGGGTTTCAAGCCACATCATATAGCCTACGTCTCTAAATTCCTGTAAATCTAAAACACATGATAAGATGGAATTCCTGTTGGCTAGGAAGTGGATTTGGTGCCATGCAGACACAAAAACTAGACATGCCGCCCAGAAATATTGTGCCGTTGTCGTGGCAACGAACCACACCACAACAATGTCGGCCACTGGACCGGAGTGTTCTCCGTGGGCGCTCATGTGATTTCATGGTTTGTGTGTCTCCGTGTTTATTTGCTGGCTTTCATGGCGCCCGTAGACACACTGATCTATACACAGTGTTGAGGAGGTGATTTGAGACTTGCCACACATTATTAGAGTTGAGGATTCTTTCTGCAGCATATAGGTAAAAGTGAAATGAAGGATTTATGTGTGTGTTCTGGATTTGTTTCTCTACTCTGTCTTACTCGTGGGTAAACTGGATCGTGTTTTAATGTCTGAGCAGGTCTGACAGATAATTCAGGTCATCTCAGGTATTGTAGCTGCAGAGTTAAGTCAGTGGAGGAGTCATGTTATGACATATTAATGAATTACTGTAAACAATCCAAGGAATTTCAAAAAAATGTTTGGGGAGGAGAGCTTCCTGGACTCAAAATGAGTTAGTTTGAAGTGCTCTTTGGATGAAGATAAATGTGCATCAGTGAAAAGAAAAACTCCAAGGCACTCTGTTAGAATAGTTAAAATGCTTTTATTTAAGTGGCACAGACATGTTCACCTAAAAACAAACTCAGACGGAGTATTTTAGGTCCAACAGTGTCTATGCCACTTAAATAAAGGCTTTTTTTAACTATTCAAAGAGAGTGCCATAATCCAAGAACTTTGTTTACAGAGACATGAGACCGAAGGTCTAGCTGAAAACAATGTAATGCTGATTTCCAAGAGCCATATACTGAATATGACGGTGTGGGTATACCCTTGATGCTTTTATATTCTCAGGTAACAACTATGAGCCTATTTACACCTCATATGTCTCGGACAGCTATCCCATCTCAAATAAGATAATGCATCCAAGAAGGATTCTAAAGGAATTAAAATCTGACTGGATGTTGCCAGATGTCGAAAAGGTGTGAATGCATCCATCTCTGCAGGATGCACACACACAGTCTTCACTCCAGTGTAACTACATCTGTGGAACTGACCACTTACACTGTCTGTCCCATTGAATCCAGTTCTGATAATAAATGCACAGTCTGCCCCTGTGATGAAGGCAGCTGAAGCTACGCAGAAATTAGCCGTCGCTGAAGCAACTTTTCTCCCCATCTCAAACGACAGCTGCTTCAGCGATTTCAACACATACGGCTAAACAGAAGTATTTATCTGATCCCTGATTAGTGTGACAATGAAGTGATGTGTGTGGGTGAGAGAACAAGCGTGAATGAGAGCCAGTAAAGATGCTAAAACCTTTGTCTCGCTGTCTCTGTTATTGCCAACTGTTTACTGTTGTAGCTGAAGTACAGAAGCTATTTATCTTCTGGCATTCTTGGCAGCCACAGGTGCATTAACACAACTCTGATCTGCATGCAGCCCAGGAAAACCAAGACGGGTTGCAGTCAGATGTGTCATGTGGCCAACAGAGACACATATGTGTGTAAACAAAAATGTATCAAACTGCATGTGGGTTTTTTCTCGTATACGAGACGCTTGAAATGACAAGTGTAAGTAGGGTCTGTATGTCAGACAATAGGGAAAACGCTGTTGTCTGTCCCACAGCGCAAAACCCAAATGTGTTCAGTTGACTTTGATATAAAACAGAGAAAAGCAGCAACAGGTTAATGGGATGATGGCCATGTTCAAACACGCAATAAACTGGCCGCAGCTCTTTAACACCAGCTCGGAAAATGCTTTGAAGATATTTATGAGATCACACAGAGGTGTAAACTGTAAGCAGTGCTGTCCATTCCAGAAAAGTAGCAATAACAAATAATACCAGCGTAGTCCAGATGATAAGATCGACTTGAGCGTGGCCACAGACGCCTGTGAAATTCTACCAGCGGGCGTGGAGGGTGGTACTATGAATAATGGCCCAACTGATATGTGTTGTAATATTTAGAGGTCTTTGTCGCTCCCTCTGCAGTTAGCACTCGCGGCTGCTGGACCCAACGCAGTGCAATTTGGTCTTGGAGTCCCCCTGCTGATAATTCTGCAAATGGCCTTGTGGCTCCACACAACATGACACGGAGGGCCAAAGACAACAGCCACACTGCGGCTGTGGTGAAATAAAGACAAAGATGGAGAAATCGACAAGCTTTTTAGAGACTGAAATTACATTAGTGGTGTGATGAAACACCACGGCAGCAAAGCCCCAGTTTGTGCATCGGAGAAAGAGGAAAACTGGTTCGAGGAAAAGCTGCTGTTCCGTATTTTATATTTACACTGAAAGCAGTACGCCAAAACTCACCGCAGAAAAATCCTTAAAATCCAAATGCTAACAGCCAAAGTTGTGTTCCCTGAGATGTGAAACTCGTTTCAGATGTTTAGATTTCTGGAGAACACAACACAATGAAAACCAGGTTGTTTCATGATGCCGTTTCATTTTAATCCACTCAAATCTTGGAGTCTAGGATTTATTAGATGATTATCTGCAGCTCTGATTTGTGTAACAAAGGAAGAAAAAAAAAAAAGAGGCCTGTGGTCTTTAAGCAGCTGACAGGATCTCTGGACAGGGATTAAAGACACAAGGCACCGACAGGGCTCGAAAAACTACAATAAGTAATTTTGAAGTCTCCAATCGGTGCTCGTGTGTGACCAACTTTATATATCTGCGGCTGTGTGTGTGTGTGTGTGCGTCTGTGTGTGGTACAGAGAGCGAGAAGAAAAGAGAAAGTCTTGCAGAGGGATTAGGCTCGATTCGGGGTGGCTTTTCAGGACTCCTGGCGGGTGTAGGATCTAATCTGGACATGCTGCATCTGGGCTCCGCGAGGTATGGCTTACTGTAACAAAGGACTGGCTAATGAGGGCCAGGGAACAGACTGCTACCACTATGCGCCCACGCCACTGCACACCCATAATGCCCTTCTTCATACGGTCCTCGGGGGGGACCGGAGGGGTACGGATCCTGCAATCGACTACTACCCCGGGGAGGTAGCAGATTGATCGTGTTTCAGCCTCAGAGGCAATACTGGAGTCAGGTACTGCATATGTGAGCTTATAATATAATTTTACTACATTCTCATATGCCAATACACTAAGAGGAGGGGAGGGTGTTTGGGGTGTACACATACAGAGCCAGACTTTCTTTCCTGGAGGGAAGGGAAGAAACTGAGACAGTAAATGAGGACAAAGAAAGTGAGTGAGAGAAGCTGTTTGCAATTGGGAATATCATAAACAGTCTGCTTAAAGCCATGAAAGAAATATAACATCTGGAAAAGGCTGCTTGGCAGGACTTTTCCTTTTGATTGGTCGAGGGAGAAAATAAGGAACAACACGATTAATCGAGAAAATAATCAGCAGATTAATAGATAATAAAAAATAACTGTTGGTTGCAGCCCTGGATAGATTAATGGATTGTGCAAATTATCTTTTGTTGCAGCAACAGTTTCATGTTCTGTAGATGTTGGTGTTTAATGCACTGAAGGTCTGTTACACATAAAGTGTAAACTAGCTGCCACTGTCATTCAATTATCCTGCCTCTAAGATGCAGTACTGCTGCAGAACTTATTGCAATATTAGTTCATTAAATATATAGCAAAGATGTAGGACCTAGAAAGGCTGTGAATACACACATATTCACATTTTAATTTCAAGGAGGAACCAATGTTTTCCCTTGCTGTCTCTTAATTCACATACTAAGAAGAAGTCTGGTAAGTGCATAACGGCCGTGTGTGATTTTTTTACCCTCTCGAAATTTCCGAACTACACAAGTAAATACATAGTGTACACAGTGCACTACGTGTCCGTGTACTAACAGAAGTATCCGAATTGAGACACAGCACCTATCTAACAAAAGGATCCTGTTACAGCAAATGTCAAAGCTCCTATTAAAAGTCCTCATTATAAAACCCACTAGCAACACAATGACTGTTTTCTCTCATGCATGCTTTTGTTGTGAGGATGAAGTTGGCACCAGCTTTCAATTCAAGAAGTATCCAATTCAAACATAAGTCATGACGCCACGAGAGCCAATGCATCGCTTCTCTTCCACTGGCAAAAACAACTATCAAAATTCACAGTTTGCTATGGAGACCATCTGTGCAGAGCAGAGAAGAAACACACGGCAGCACAAAACGACCAGGAGAAAAAAAAAATACAGGGGATTTCCTTGTGGCTGCAGCGAGGAGAGGTTGTGGGTTGGACACTCACCCAAAAACTAACAGGCAAGACAAAAGCCCCGAGCCCAGGGGGGGGGTTCGCATGAACTCAGCGTATTAGCAGGCTCCCCAGTGAAGGAGCCCTGCTTGATCTGGACAATTGTCTCCAGAGGTCCCTCGACACTTCCACACAAATGCCTCTGCCAATCAGGCATTCAGTAGCCTGCTCATTCACTCCTCAGCAGCTGCTCTCAAACAGCGAAAAAAGAAGCAAATATGTTTGTGATGACAGCCGTACCCCACCCCATCTCAAACACCTCTTGGATAAAAAAAAAAGCCCTCTCTCTTGTCGTTGTTTAATTATTGTATCACTCGTCATCGCTCAGACGGTGTCCCTCGGGGAGACACCACATGGTTAAAAAGAGGTGAGATGAGAAAGAGCCTCAGATCAGAAAGCGCTAATGAAGACACAGTTACACTCCCGTCAGAGCGACACAGCGATGTGAGATAAGCTGGTGTTTGAGGTCGACGTCAGTGGGTCAACATGCATTATCTGACCCACCTTTCAAACCCTGCTTCTGTGCAGTGCAGGTCTTACATGGTTTGAGGATGAAGGAGTGAATGTGCAGCTACATGAATGTTACACTGTTCATATTGTTGCGGAGGTTTGTCGAAATATTCAGAATAACAGTTGAGCATCGACAGGAGAATCATAATCATAAACCAGTCACTTTTAAATATATGGAAACAAATCTATTGAAAAGAATGTTAGAAAAGGAAAACAATTTGACTTCCTCATTAATTAAATCTTTAGTCCTACAACCCTATAATAGATACCTTGACTGATAGCACGCCAAACACTGATCCGACCATTTGTTGCATGTCATTCCCACATTTCCTGTTTCTCTCCACTGTCACCATCAGGTGACGGGAACAGAAACATGTCAGCAGCAAAACTGATCAACTTTTTTGTTGTTGTTATTGATGATATTTTGAATATTTTCACGGCTTTACCTTCCCGTCAGACAGCCCTTTCTGACGGGGAACTGAAGCCGTTATATCTTATAGCTCTCTTTAAAGCCACCAGACTCCTTTGACAAAAACAGTAATTTTACCTCGCAGAACACGGGAGTTGCTGGTCTTAGTTTGTTTGTTATTGTGTCGCTTTGGTGAATCCGAACTGAACACCAAAGTCGAGAGGCTCGAAACAACATGTTGTTCAAACAATGTTGACTTTTCTCAAAAAAGTTGGGGAAAAAAACTTTTATTTCCAACGGTACACAGCAGGCGGGACCACCATCTATATTCTATACTCCCATTATATTCTGATTAAATGCTTTGTGGCATGTAAACACACATCTTATCAGATCACTTTATGTAATAAGTTAAGTTGGAATCTCGAATCAAAATGATTTCCATCAGGTTGAAGAAATATTGTCCATGTAACCGCAGCTACTGTCAGCTATGTGCAACTTCCAGTGTTAGCACTGCAGCAACCACTTTAATCGACAAATCTGTCTATTAATAGCGAATGTGTTTATACCAGGCGTGAACTGCAGTAGCAGTAGAAAGTGTTGCGTGAGTGACCTGACCTGGGATTAACCTGCGAGAGCAGTCAATCAATGGGTCAAGTTTAACACGTCAGACACAGGCTTTACGTGCTAAAGTGATCCTCGAGCCAAAGCAGGATTCACCCCACATAAGACACCGCTATTCTACCCAGAACCCACCCAACACCATTAACCACCTACGTCTGGAAACTGCACACAGACATCATCAATCAGACACCGAGACACGCAGACAAACACCTGATTCAAGACGTGAGGCGACTAAAACACGAG
Organism: Heterobranchus longifilis; assembly: GCA_028570985.1. Lineage (NCBI taxonomy): Eukaryota > Metazoa > Chordata > Actinopteri > Siluriformes > Clariidae > Heterobranchus > Heterobranchus longifilis. The sequence goes on along the minus strand of JAOVVB010240636.1, from coordinate 5,230 downwards.
AATAGGACGTATAGACTAACCTGTCCACCCTGAATGTAAACTAAGTCACTCACGTCTGAAAGAGCCCCTTTAAGAAAGTGTGACACTGCCGTTAGCCAGCGTGTGCTTCATAAAGAGCCCATATAGCAGCGGTGTAAGTTGATCTTGGAATTCCCTGGGCTGAGGTTTGAGGTTGGACTGCTGTAGACTCTAAAGGGTGGAGGGTCCACTCATTCCAGACACATGCCCAACGGACGCATAATGACGCTGTAATGGGTGACAACACACACGGAGGGAGAACGGCACTCACCTTAATGAAACATCATTCATTAAGGTGTTTATTCATTAAAAAGGGGATAAAATAGTCCCCTAATAATAAACCAGGCTGGTTTAATGAATGGCCGACATGCATTAACCAGAATGTGAGTGTCATGATGGTATGAAAATAACTGAAGCTATAACACTGAGTCGTGATTACACCATTTTAAAACTGGATTAATGCTGCGGGGAGATTACAGTGATTTTGTGGGACTATTTTACATGTGAGAATATTTAAATTTAATCTACAAGGTTTAGCCTAGCTGGCACCAAAGCACATTTAGGTAATACAAATAAATACAATGTAAAACCATCAAGAAATTATTTAAATACTAATAGGGGAGGTACATTTTTGGGATTCTCACTTTTAGATTCGATTTTAATTATGGATGTCACCATTTTTCTTGTTTCGAAACGGATTCTTTTTTTATTTTTATTTTTTATTTTTTTTCATAATACACCACAAGACAACAGAAACAAAAATAAGACAAAATACAACAACAACAACAACAACAACAACAACAACAACAACATTCTAGTTACTATGTGCACTAGACTGCAATAGTCTTCTCTCAGAAGAGAGAGAGAGAAAAAAATATATATATATACTTACATACACATACATACATACACACACACATAATCCAAACATCATTATAAAAATGACAAAACATATCAGACAAAACAAGGACAAGAAAAGAAAAGAAAAAGACCAAAAAAAAAAAAGGGGGAGTAGGCCCAGCTTTTTACATCCCATATTGATGTTTTATTTTTAGACGGCGACCTCTAGTGGCCGTAGTAATTATGACGGGAGGAAACGAGGATGCGAGGCGACGCAGTATAAAGACCAAGACTGTCCGATCAGGGTGGTCAGGAGGGGACAAACCAAGGACTTTCACTCAGGAGACCAGTGTCCGTGTTCAGGTCTGAAACTAAAAGACAACTTTATTTTATGTTGAGCTGTAAATTAACTTAACGTAGATCCGTTAAATCCTAACTGCGTCCAGTAGTTTTGACTTTATAACACAAAAGTAGGGATTTTAATCCAGACCCTGTTGTTTTTTTCCTCATCCTACCAAGTATGTTTAAAGCTGCGACTGTAACCGCCCTACAAAGGTCTAGTAAACTCTCTTCCTTTTGGACTCCACACCCCCACTTTTTTTTTCCCATGTTCAAACTTCAATCACTGATTAAGTGACATCCATGAGGACATTTATCAGGTTTTGTGCAGCTCCCTGTGGAGCCACAAAAGGCTTTATACAACTTCTGTCTCATCTTGTAGTACTCCCCGAGGCCTGTAAACAGAGTCTGATGTATAAAACCCCCCTTTTAAAACCCTCCCTATCTCCTCTAACCTTTAACTTTATCACAGTTAGTATCACAACGTAAGATTTATGGCTTTCTTTTATTGGTTTTCTGCCCTCCTCGTCTGTGTAACCTTGCTTCTATGGCTTTTGTCTCAGTTTCACAGCTGTTCAAGTTCAAGTCAAGTGCCGAGTACAGCTGCAACTTAAGATGATTTTAATTATTGATTAATATGTCGAATATTATTTTGAGTAATCTGTTTATATTTTAGTCTATGAAATTTCAAAAAACAAAATAGCGACCTTGGATCCAACATGATGCCAACATTCAGAAACTCAAATATATTCAATTTAAAATAAGAGAAGCAGTAAACCAGTAAATATTTGGCATTTTGCCTGATTAAATGACTCGAATTAGTAGATTATTGAAATTGTAAGAAAAGTACAAATGCACAACCTTTACATTTTTGACTGAAATCATCTGTTGTAGCTTGATTTTCCCCCAAAAAAATCTATTTTTATGTTATACTCATTTTACAGAGCAATATAGACCCACTGTGGTCACGTCATGAGGTGGTAATATTTAATTAATACGATGTAGGAGTGAATTTCGACAGCAAGCTTCGCTGTTTGGTTTTTGACAGACAGGAGCAAACAGCTGTCATGTTTCGGCCTGCTGGTTAAAAATTCATTACAAGTGAAACCAAAGGCAACACACCTTCAAAGCCCTCTGAGACAAACGTGTGAGATTTAGCTGTAAATAAAACTGACTACCAGAGGTTTCACCAGCCTTGAAAATCCTTGAAAGTGTTCAATGCCCTTGACAATACGAGATGTTTCCAAACAGAATATATCAACCCAATCCACTGGGGTCTCAGACCTGCGGACCTCTGTCCAAGGATCAGCACCCAAACCTGGGAAGACCTTGTGATATAGATTATTTATTATTATTATTTATTATATGATCTTTATTGTTATAGATTATTTACAGCAGAAAAAGTATTTCAACCGTGTTTGTTTACACTGGAGCTTCTGTTCTGTCCTTGAAAGTCAGTAGTTTTTAAATTTGATGTCAAGTGTCAAGGACCCTGACTTGTTTACTTGATACTGAGGTTCACACTTTGCCAGGGTCCAAACCTTTGAGTCCACAACATCGTGACATCGGGGACTAACGATTAGCCAATCAGCACCACGGGCGGGACTAGTGCTGGTACCGTGGGCCACGGTATACCAGAGGTCTTTACCAGCCGTCCAGCCCGGTCTGTTTCTTTACCGTTCTCACTCCAGTGGACAGGAAGTCCCTCCTCCCCGTCAAGTGGTTCTCAAAGTCTCTTCTCTGCAGCCGGGGCTTAGCGCCGCCCAAGATGATTACGATTGGTTTAAAGAAATACAAACAGGCCCGGGAGTTTTTCCCCCTATATCGGAGTGAAAGACACTGAATCCAGACCTCCCCCCCCCAGCGCGGTCACATCGCTGTGGAGGTAGATCTGGTTACGTGAGACGACCGTTTACCTTGCATGCGTGTTCTGGGACGGGGCTCACTGGCCAATCACAGTCAAGTTAAACATGTCCTTACATCACAGGCTCCGCCTTAACCGACTCTATCGCTGCTGTCGAGGCTGTAAAACGGTTGATATATTGTTTTGAGTGTCAGAACCGCCTGCGAAATGACTTGTGAAGATCAGAATTAGATCAGTTTGGTCCGACAACATTTGGAAAGTCTAGAATTATTGCACTCAAGTTAGCATATAGGGCTAACCGGAGATTAGCCGGCTCAGACCAGAAGTCTCTGGTGACTGGTTAGAGAAAATCCAGTCTGACGGGATAAACCTTACTTCCTGGCCGCACAGGAAGTCCCTGTCCGTGCTACCGTTCTCAAAGTCCCTTCTCTACGGGAAACAAACAACAACCTCCGAGTTATCAACCTACACGCTGAAAACGACAAGTTTATCAGATTTGGATGGTGTAATAAGTCAGCTGCTCTGGTCTTTCAGTGAATGATCGGAAAGATCTACAAAGAATATTTTTACAACATGTTCGTGGAGGTTTTCCACCGAAACAGGTTTCCTCCCGACACTATTTTCACAGAGGCACCGTCGGGGCGAGGCGCCGCCCAGGATGATTGTGATTGGTTTAAGGAAAATACAAACAGGACAAGGAGTTTTTTTTCACTATCCAGGAGTGAAATCGCATTTAATCAGCAGCGCTGTGGAGATAAAGTCTGGCTACAGGAGACTAGGGAAAACCAGATCTCTCTGTGTGACGAGTTGACAATTGTGTCTGATATCAGGCAGGTTCCCACTTTGAATCTCTCCTATTCAAAATCAGCTACAACAACCATCACAAAAGAAACATTATCTTCTCCCTGTGAGACTCATCTCTGCACCCGTCAGGCACGAAGTTAAGTTTTATGAAGTTAATTATTCTTTTTCAAAGGAAAACAATATTTCCTGCAGATTTGTCATCAATCAGCAATGTGGAGAAACACGATGGATGATTTGCTCAGTTTCGACTGCCTGTGACTCATTTCAGGAAAATGTAAAATTAAACAAGTGAGCTTTATCTTCCCCCACGGGCAGAGTTACTTTTCTCTCTTCCTCCAATCCAAATCAGGCTTTATGACTGAATACAAGATTACAACACTTATAAAGACAGATGTGTTTTTTTATAGTGCAAAGCCCTGCTGTGTTGGACAGCCGCCCAGCTTCTCTGCTTCTTTTGAGCGTGAAGAAACACGGACGAGAAGAAAAAAAACCGCTCACCCTTTAAAAGCTCCGATATCAAGACTGTCATAGAACCCTTCTACCTCGTAACAGAAGAGAAGATGTTAAGGGTTTATTTATATTGATCAGCGGGTAAAATCAAGGCTTAATTCCCAAACTGACAACCCAAGACCGAAAACGAAATCACAAACCAAAAGCTCAAGGCTTTGAAAACTGTGTCGATGAATGGTGAGTCAGATCATTTCAGTGTTGAGGCTCTGTTGTATTTTTAAATGCATTTTGTGTGGAAAAAAAAAACATGATATTTGCCCTTCAGTACCTCTAAACTACAGGATATTCTGCCTATGAGAGTGGTATAATTTTGCCTGGCAAACACTTAAATTACCTCCAATTTCTTTTTAAAAAAAAAGAAGAAAGGAATACCATGTGGAAATCGTGTCAAATGTTAGTTGTCTCAATTTTGGCTGCAGCTCCTAAAGTGCTACCTGACATTTATTTCTTGTAACTCCAGATAAGCCACGATTCCAATCCTTGTGTAGGAGTCAGAGTTTGTCGCTTTTTGCTCATGTTTTTTTCCTGCTTATCAGAACTGCATATATCGCAGCGAGAAAACCTCCATCATCGACTGTCAGGTCAGCGCTGATGACCGGACAGATATTTGGTTGCCGTGGTATTTTCCTCCCGGGGAAAAGTGAGACAGATGGAGGTTATGTTTAGCTGTTGAATGAGCAGCTCACTTTTTGTCCAGGGAGAGGAGAGATCTATATTAGTGCGTGGCGTGCGTGCGTGGCGTGCGTGGCGTGCGTGCGTGATGTGCGTTCGTGCGTGGCGTGCGTGACGTGCGTGCGTGGCGTGTGTGCGTGCGTGCGTGTCAGTTTTACAGGGCCGTTGGGCTTTTACTTACTG
>JAOVVB010240630.1:0-22109 GCA_028570985.1 Heterobranchus longifilis | reverse complement strand
CACACACACACACACACACACACACACACACACACACACACACACACACACACACACACACACACACACCACCACCACAGTAGTAATACCACATGTACACTGCAGTGTAAAAATACTCAATTACAAGTAAAAGTCCTGCATATAAAGTATTACTTAAGTAAAAGTACAAACGTATCAGCATCAAAATATACTTAAAGTACCAAAAGTAAAAGGACTCATTATGCAGAATAGCCCATTTCAGAATAATGTTTATTATATTACTTGATTATAATTATTGATGCATTCATGTGTTCATCACTGTAATGTTGCAGCTGGTGAAGGTGGGGCTCATTTTAATTACTCTATACACTGCTGGGTAGCTTAATCTATGATAATACATCATAATTTAATAGTTTATTTATATTTTGTTTTAATAAAATGCAACTGCAAAGTAACTAAAGCTGTGATATAAATGTAGTTGAGTAAAACATACAATATTTTCCTATAAAATGTAGTGGAGAAGTATAAAGTAGCATAAAATGGAAATACTCAAGTAAAGTACATGAAAATTGTATTTAAGTACAGTACTCGAGTAAATGTACTTATTCCATCACTGATTATAACGGAGGTTGTGCTTCAACAGTGGGATTCTCAGGAATGCTAAACCCAAAATCCAATGAGCATGTTCCAAAAAAGAGGTGAAAAGGTAACGCATCTCAGATTTCAAGCCGAGGAGGACAACCGTCTGTGAGGACAACACGCTCACATTTCACTTGTTTATTTGGCTCACATCACAAAAGAAATTACACGCTTCGGCACAGAGCCCGTTATCATTTGATGAATCATCATCTGATGAAGCTTGTGTGTCGACTTGAACTTTGAGATGTGCTAACTTTTCAACTTAAGTGGAACTGTCAATGTCTCTGTCTGTCTCTCTGTCACTGTGATTCTCAGCTTTGTTGTTTATATGCAGTATTTCATTTTTGAATTTCTAATTTAATTTAATGATTATTTTATTGAAAACCAGTTTGATAAAATTTAGCATTAGTCTGAATTTTTGCTAAAATACCGCCAAAAATACCAACATTGCTAGCCTAAAATAAGTTCAAGGGGTAGTCCACTGATTTATATGAATAACACTGATCGGTCACTCGTCATCAGTTGTATAATGTATGTGTAATGTCATTGAACGTAGTCTGGGGTTCATGAGAATGTGTTGCTCAGCCTGGGCTTGGAGACTACAGCTTTATAACATAACATAACATGACATACAGTAAAGCTGTAGGTATTTAGGCTATAATATAAATATATAAGAACTATATAAGTTGGTTGTAAATAGTCACAGAGTTCTGAAGTAGTTGTTTGAGTTGAATAGTTGAAAAGCAGAGGAATGTTCTTTAAAAACAATGCTCCATTCAAAACTATGATTATTAATTTAGACTTTCTTCTTCACATAATTTAAGTTGTGCATGTTCAGCTGACCATATTTGCACAGATTAAAATATTCTATAGTTACTAGCAATTAATTGGAGTTAATTAATTGAAAGTCAGAGGAAAGTTAGAGTTTAGAGGACATGGACGTTTACAGGCAGGGGACTAGAGTATGCTCATTTTCAGGTTCATACAAAAAAAAGCATTATTTTTCTCACACTGTCTGAATATACCTGTATTCAGCCTCTGTTTGAAACGCTCCGTTTTAAGCCCCCCTCCCGAAACAGCCCAGTGTTCCTTTATTGGTCGGTGTTTCCAGGTCTTCTGCATCTGCGCTCTCTGCACCGTCATTGCAGCCGGGGAGCGACTGTAACGGCACTGTAGCGGCGTGTATAGTGTATTTGTGACATCACAACCTTACGGAAGTCCTGACGGCTTGTTTAAAGGCACAGTTTCTGAATACGGGCTGTGTGGATTTCTGTGTGGGTTTTGATACTTTCACAGTATTTATATAGCACCTAGACCTGCCTTATAATAAAAAAAAGACATGGTAATCTCACTTTTTACCTTTAAGGCCCCTGTGGTCGCATGGTACATTTCCTCAGTCTGTTTTCGTTGACTTGATTGTTTCTGTGTCCTTACCCTGTGATGCTCACTGGTGTCATTTTTGGGTTTCTGCTGCTCCATTGCTCTTCGTGTATGGCACGTCTTTCTGAATGGCCTCTTTCTGCCTGTGATACACAACATAATACTCTGTATTAAACGCTCTATATTAATCATCATCACAGTGCCTTCTTGAACACACTTATCTGGAAACAGTTTGGTAAAGGAACTCATAAAAGAAATGGAGGTTGCTGCTGTTTATTAGCTCATAATTGTGTAAGCTAGTTGTTGCCATGCTGCGTGGTGCTGTAGCCTCCTGGTTTATTGTTTGTCATTGCTGTGTGAGTGGCTGAGCGGGGCCGGGGGGGCTGACAAGATTGCACTTTGAGTCAATTAGCAGTCATGAGCTCGAGAGCTCTGATGCTTTCCCCTCCATTCTTCTCTACATTAAAAAAAGACGAGAATACACTGTTGCTCAAGGCAAACCCTGAAATAATCACAGGAGTGATTTCAAATCAATGATGCAGATAAGTCTAACCCTGTATCTCCCCCCACAAATGAAACAGACGTGCACTTTCTGTGTTTGTGTGTGCTCACATTTGTTGTATGGGTGGAAGTATTTTATGTGTATTGATTTTATGAAGTATTTAATGCTTTTCTCACAAGCATCAAGCTGTTTGAATGTGTTTTTCAGGCGCTGCAGTCTGAATCCAAATCATGACATAAACAGATTTCTGTTTTTATTTATTTTCCTAAGTCATGTTTTTTTTTTTTTTTTTTTGCATGCAAACCAGGGAATATCAATGTTGGGTCGTTTTGATAACATGTAGGGATGCACCGATATATCGGCCGAACATCGTATCGATTGCATCGATATGACTGCAATCGGCATATCAGCAAATAAGATGACATTCACCGATGGCAGTGGTTGATATTTATCTGTTGTGTTGCATCAATTTTGTGCTGGTTAAATGTGTTAAAAGTTAAAAATGCTTTTGAAGCAGTTTATTTTCCCTGCAAAAAAAATATATTTTCCACGTGACAGCGGGTTATATTAAAAGTTGTTTGGATAATAAGTAAAAACAAAATAAACAGCTACATAAAAACAGCAATATCGGCATCGGCTGTCGGTCAAATTGTTATTTTAAACTTCGGTATCAGCCCAGAATTTCACAATTGGGGCATCTCTAATAAGACGTCTCAATATCTTGTTTTTTATTGCCCTCAAGGGAAAATAAACCAAACTGGTGTTGGTTTATTCATTTCAAGAATGGCTTTTATCTGTTTTTGCAAATGCTTCACAATCGGAAACACAGACAGATTTTCTAACGACTACTTGAGATCACAGTTCCTGATGAGTACTCACGGTTTGATTTTGTTGGAGAATCTCTGGTGCAGGATGATAGCGATGGTGGTGAGGACCGCCATAGTGGTACACATGGTCCTAAACCTATAAGGATCTCCTGCCTTGGGGACCGATGGTGGTTTAGACTTGAGCACTGAAAGTTCTCCTCCCACCGAAAGGCTTGAATAGTAAAAGACCGAGTTTGTGGTGTAACAATCTGACTATTCCTGTCTTCCCTCCGGGCTCTGACTCATGATTGGGGAGATTAGCTCCGAGGATTAGCTTGGATCAAGGCAGGCCTAAGAGGCAAACAGAGCATGCTGTGTGTTTCTATTCTGAAAACAACAAACCTCGTCACCATGTCGTCAACACTGCAAGCAAAATTAACCTTGATATTGTCTTTTTTTTTGTTAAGAAAGGGCAACATTTTGTTGAAATTGGCTTTGAGTGGCACTTAACAACGTGGGTTTACAGTGAGGATTAGAACAGATACTAATCAAATTACCGTATAACTGGATAAAACAAATACACCGCTGACCAAGTGCAGTGTTCCTACAATATATAATGAAAAGAGAGAGCATAGTGGGATATAAATAGGGACTTCCAGCAGCTTATACTTAGCACTGCTGACTCAAGCAGAGAATAAGGGAGCAGTAGGCCAAGCGAGAGCGAGGAAAGGTCTCATGATGTCAACACTTTTGTGAATGTAGGGGAATCGGATTAGAGCACATATACGTTTAAAAGGATTTGACATTGTGGCAGTGAGGTCACATGGGGTTTCTTTGTATTTTTATTTTAAAATTGTGTTAAATACAGATACAAAGGTGGGTCATGATGAAAAAATGCACGATCATCACAATTGACTGTTAAAAATGTAAAAATGGCTTCTTAATATCTCACAAAGTGAACACACGTGGACACAGACTGATAAAAGGAAACGTCACACATGATATTTAGAAAGAACGGTATTTACATGGCAGGTTTTTTTTTTTTTTTTTTTTTTAGATATACACATTCAGTAGAAGGCACATCCAAGTCAAATGTGACCTCTTGTCCACTGTCGGGTTTATGTTTGCATTTACTTTGCTCTCTCCTTTGAATAGTTTGGTCCTTTACAAGAATATAAAAAAAACAGGAGGAGAAGCTGAACACACATGAAAAGGGCACACCTGTTCTTATTTAGAGTGTATGTCCCATATAGCCCACAATTATCTATATATTCCCCAGATTTGTCCCCAGATACATTGCTTTCCTTTAAAGGTCAGTACAGTCAATTCATCCCTCTCTCATGAGGCCGTGGCCCAAACATTAGAAGTCTCTGGGAGTTCATGGTTCAATAAACCCAAACTAAACCCTTCACCCGGTTGAGGTTGAGAGCTTAGTCCAGCCCACTTCTTCATAGACGGCCGTGATGCTGCAGTAGACCGTCGCCAAGAGTTTGGTCCACGCCGCGGCCACCTCTGGGGTCACGACCTCTGAAAACGCTTCTCCTAGGACCTCCAGGATCACACCACTCAGGATCTGGGGGGCAAGACACAACAAAACACAGTACTTCAGACAGCCTGAGGTTCCATTAAAGGAATAGTTCAACATTTTTGGAAATATTCTGCAGAGTCAGGCTGCAGGGCGATTAGTCAAATTTTATTTTCTGTTACGATTTTGGCTTCCAACGATTATGAAAACAAGATAATTGAGATAAAATGATTATTGTATCGTTTTGTCTTGTGTTATAAATCCAGCGCACCCCTTTCCTTTACAGCTGTGCATTTTCATCTGTTTCTGCTGAATATAGTTTTCCAAAATGTTGAATATATGTTTAGGAGTTTTCAGTAGGTTGTGGCAGTGCAGAACAACATATTTAATCTAATTAATTTTGGTCTGATGTATTTTTATTTATTATTTTTATATTATTTATTTAAATGAATATATATATATTTATATATTTTATTTATTTATCAACATTTTTCAAATTTCTTTTCATTTGTTTTTCAGTTCATTTATATTTGAAATGAAAGAAAATCCACTGTTAAATATAAAGATTTTAAATAATCTAATAAATGATAATTTAATAAAATGCCATAATCGAGCAGCCCTACTGCAGAGAGTTAGATGAGAAGATTGTACACTAAATATGTAGCAGACGGTTAGCTTAGCTTAGCTTAGCGTAGCTTATCTTAGCATAAAGATGGGAAACAGCCTGGTAACAAAATCTGCCTACCAGCACCTCTAAAGCTCACTAATAAACACCTTATATCTCAGTGATTGGCAGTTTTGAGAATCAATATTCCATTAATACAATGATATGGCTAAAAAAGTATAATGCATCTTGACAGGGGTGTCAGTCTCAGTCTCTCCACTCTGTACAACAAACACTTGGTCAGAAAGGCCACCTCCATCAAAAACTAAGCGCACTTTAGTCCACCTTTTTATTGTGCACCTTCTATCTGCGTCTTTGCACTTCTTTACATAAGGTTTCTGTTATTGTCACTTGTTGTTTTTTATGCTGCACCTGAATTGCCCTCTGGGGATAATTAAGATATTGAATTGAATTGATGACATTATTTATTGTCTGACATACGTTCCCTCTTTCTCTGCTCCACCCAGGCTTCTTCACTGTTTTACTGGATTGTCTGGTTCCAGGTACCGACAACGATGGCGGCAAGTGGTGAGCCCAAATCCTGGGATCAAAAGGTCCTTTATGATCTCCTCTGGGTTACATCGCAGAACACACATATGTGTTCTTTTGCAGTTTGTTTTAGAGTCTAATTTATGCCCTCAAGTGCAGCCAAAAATACCTGTATGCAGCTTTAACTGTTTCATGTTTTTAACTAGCTTTAAAGGAAACATATTATGCTAAACGTTTTTTGTTCGTACTACTAGAACATGCATGTTTACCTGCTTTAATATTCCAAAACACATTATTTTTCTCATACTGTCTGCCTGAATATACCTATATGAAATGCTCCGTTTTAGCGCCTGTCTCTTTAAGACCCCCTCCCAAAAAAGCCCAGTCTGCTCTGATTGGTCAACATTCCCAGGTCTTCCGCATCTGCGCTCTCCGGGGAATGACTGTAACGGCACTGTAGCAGCATGTGGGCCTCTATAGTATATTTGTGACGTCACAACTTCACTGAAGTCCTGACGGCTCGTTTAAAGGCACAGTTCCTGAATACGAGCTGTGCGCATTTCTCCGTGGATTGAGCGTTTTGATACTTTCACAGTATTTGTATAGCACATACCTGCTTTTTAATTAAAAAAAAAAAAATTGAAATCTCACTTTTTACAATATGGGCCCTTTGTCCTTTTATTCACACACACTTTACCTTAAAGTACACAGGCTCCACCTTGTGTCGGAGTGCGTGAGCCTTGCCCACCAGCTTCAGCACTGAGGCCACCTTGTCTGAGTTGTCGAGGCTCTCCACCAGCGTGTTGAGGGCGTTCATGACTCTGTGAGCGTGCTTCCTGAGCTGGGCGCTCCTCTCCAGCTCCTCCGGCTCCTTGATGTGCTTGAACTGGCTGAAGTACTGCTTGGATGAGGGGAAGTTCACAAACAGCCTGCGAAAGAAGGAAAGTCAGAGTAAATGAGAGATATACGAGTATGAGCAGCTGCTGCAAAGCTCCGCTAATCTCATCGCCCCTTCAGCCTGCACCAAACCCACGTTCACTTTTTTTTTTTTTTGAGCTGCCAAGATACCATGAGTAAATATCAGCACTGACACCACAGCGCTGCATATTTTTCCCTTTAAATGTTTGCTTTAAACTATTATCTAGGTACTGCGTGTATTCCATATATATGAAAATAATTTTAAAAGTGAAGGAAAAACATCGAGCTGCAGAGAAATCATGACACAAAATGGCTCGTAGACATAAAAGTTATTAACCACAATAGCTGTTAAATTGTGAATGTTTAGATGTCTACTACTTCACTTTTTTCTCTATTGTATAATACAGTTCAGAGGGCAAAATAAAGTCAGGTTTTTTCCTTCCCGTTACTCTCATAAATCATTTAACATTTCACATAAATAAATCTTGTGGCATCATAAATGTGCTTAACAGTTGTTTCCCCTGGAGGTTGATTTCACTGATAGTGTCTGGGAGGAATTCTGTTTCAGCTTTGGCTTTGATAAATGCATTTATTTGTTGTATGTTATTTGATGTATTGAAGTTGGTCCAAACCTTTAGCAAATAAAGAGCTCATTTGCAAAAGCAGATAAAAGCCATTCTTAAAATGAATAAACCAGTTTGATTGATATTCCCTTGAGTGCACAGTAAAAAAAACAAAAAAAAACAAACATGATTTATGAAGATCAAAATATTGAGATATGTCAAACCACCCAAATATCAGTCTGATTGATATTCCCTGGATTGAACATGAAAAAAAAACATGATTAGGAAAATAAATAAAAACGGAGGTATCGTTTTCTTTTTGCAAATGAGCCCTTCATATCCTTTGCCACTGCACTCTAAATTAAAACAGGATTTATATAATTGATTCCTCCCTGTGATAGTTAGCTCATTAAATTAGGCTTTTGAAGATGCATTAATTGTTAATTAATTGCGTAGCCAGTTATCTATGCCAATATTTACTTATGTTATTTTATCGCTCCCTGAGTTGAAAAGTAGAAATCTGGCCTCTGGATTCACACAGTCTTCCTTCTTATACTATATGTGGTCTCCCTTTGTAATCGGCTCTGGTGTCTGACTGATTCTGTACTGTGGTTGCTGTCATGCCTCAAAAAAAAAAAAAAAAAAAGGGACCCAGGATCCTGCACAATTTCACAATTTCTAACAAAAGGTGAATGTGCTAATTGGAGACGGCGAGATGAAAAAAAATTATTACTAGCTGCCTTGCTTTTACTGTATGACTGAGAATTATTATTGCTGCAAAGACAGCTAACATTTCATGTTTCATTTGGCATAAATATTGTATTATTTTTGTCCCGGGTTGATATTTCTTTGCACATCCTGCTCTTTCTGAGAACAAACAGTCAGTTCAAAGACTTCATTCTTTGATTTGCATCCCTGTTTGACCCTCAGAGGTATCATCAAGAATTAGAAAAAAAAGGAAACTAAAAACCCACAGTCTGGGAAGAGGGCCAATGCATCTGGTTGCTGGCTATCGAAAACCTGATGTCCCATCTCTCACCGTCTCTGCAACAACTAACACAAAAACGATGCAAATATTTCTCCTTTAGCTCTGAGGCATGTGGCTGGATATTAGAGGTTCACTTTAAATATCTGAGAAGGGAGGAGATAGAAGGTGGTGTCTTAATCTCTCAGCTCTGGGTGGAGGGCCTTGGCAAGTGTTGGAGCAAAGTAGAGTTTCACTGCAAACTAATGAGGAACCGCGGTGTTTAATCTTTCTCTCTTGTAATTGCATGACCTGTGGTTGCATATAAATAGCCTCATTAGTATTTTATAATGGTCACTGGACTCGTAATCCTTCCTTATCTATTCTTCAAGTTTCTAATTTCAGAAACATAATTTGCTACTTCTGATCTATACCCTAAAGACATTTACTTTGAAGTATTCAAGTTGATGCTGAGGTTCAGGGGAAGTGACAGCGATCTGTTTTTACTGCTAAAAGGAGAATTTACCACGGTCGTGCTTATCAATCAGTCCCCATTCCTCAAATTCCTGAAGGTCGTAGGGTCATTGTTAAGGAATGTTGCAGAAGAAAATAAGGGGAAATTGAGTTGAATTCATTTCAACATGTTGATCATAGAAAGGAGAGGAGAGGGATACTGATTTATTTTGTTACAGTGCTGCAGCTAAATCCTAATAATCAGTCATCTGTAAAAAAAAAAATAAAAAAAAAATAAAAAAACATCTTTCTAATGGGTGCTATAAAAATATATTGCACCATGCATTGTTGCCAACCTCCCTCTCAACTTTCACCTCCTGTAATCATAAAGGATTATGCTTGTCGTGCAGTGAGTCTCGTCACACGTGAAAGACCGTCAAAGCTTTCAGCACTGTCTGATGCCCTGCAGATAGTTGTTCTTGGAGCAGTTTCAGTGTAAACATTAAAGAGCGATAACAAAAGTGACTAGCCGTCCAACAGGACTGCATGCTTGCCATGCTAAATGACTGATGAAAAATATTCAGAAACACCTATAGTGATAGATGTTGTGATTAAAAATCTCTCATCACTTCAGTGATGGAGTCATGCTGCTGCTGCTGCTGCTGCAGGTTGCCCAGCATTCAAAACATGACCTGTTCTCTGGGTTGGAGCCCTTTGAGAGCCAAAATATGTCGAATTGATGGATTATAGTGTTTATCATTTGCCTCTACTATTTGATAAATAGGATTAAGAAAAGGGAGGAGAGGTGAGAAAATCACATGGAAAAATACGACCGACTGAGTTCATTCGGATAGACTGGAAACTTGTAAAATCAATGAGATAATTTGAATTTAGCAGCTAAGGGAGGATCGTCCCGCAGTCAGGATTTAAAGGTCTAATATGGTCATTTTCAGGTTCATACTTTACATGCTTTAATGTTCAAAAACACATTATTTTTCTCATACGGTCTGTCTGAATATACCTGTGTTCACTCGTTGTCTGAAATGCTACTGTTTAGCGCCAGTCTCTTTAAGCTTATTGTCTACACCAGTCTTTCCCAAAGTAAGGGTCAGGACCCAAAATAGGTCACATACCCATTTTCATTGGCAGACTAAAATGCATAACAATGCTGTGATATGTGAAATGATTTTCCTCATTAAAATAGAAGAGTGCACCTTGTTTTGCTATGCTCTGTTAGGCTCAGATGCTGTGCGCAGGGTGTGATGTACTTTTATAATGAAATAAGTACATTTAATTTACATTTCAAATTCATGGTTTGTTGTGTTCGTTGTCAGTAGTTTATATATGGAGATGTCATGGCAATTCATGATGTATTTTTTAGTAAATTTGGGTCCCGGAGAAACACCAAATTTCTCTTTTGGGTCTCAAGCTGAAAAAGTTTCGAAACCCCTGGTCTACACCGATTGGCCGGCGTTGACGAGTCTTCCGCATCTGCACTCTCGACATCTCTGCACCGTCATTGCAGCCAGGGAATGACTTTAAACGGCATTGTAGCGGCACTTTCTACCTATATATAGTATAGCTGTGACATCACAACTTCACAGAAGTCCTGACAGCTCATTTAAAGGAACAGTTTCTGAATATGAACTGTGTGCATTTCTCCATGGATTGAGCATTTTGATACTTTGACAGTATTTATATAGCACAGACCTGCTTTATAATAAATAAATAAATAAAAAAGACACAGGAATCTCAATTTTCCAATATGGGACCTTTAAGTTGATTATATCTTTGCAGTTCTCTGTGGCAGAAAAGCACCAGTGAGCCCCGAGGCTCCGGCAGGTGCAGTTTTATTACTGAGGAGTAAAGAGACAAAATGCAAATTTGACCTTATCACTGGTAAACTAATTAAAGTTGCAGAAATGAAGAGAAATTTGATGAAAAGTCCCCCAAATAGGAATTAGATACAATATGCATACAGCTTTATGTGACATGCCACTGCTAATCAGCCTTCTCCATTCTCAGCATTTATAACCTTTGTCACCTCTCTACCATTATGTCTTCTGTCAGAATAACATAAATATCTTCCTAACTCTGCGCTTAAAGCTTTCAAACATAAAACAGGAGAGCAAAACTACGAACAAGAAATACCTGACTAGTATGGCCACCCCAGCATCATCACAGTTCTGGTAGACTTTTGCCCAGGAGTCCTGGATCATCACCCTCTCCTTGTCAGTCAGCGGGCTTGGTCGCTCCAGGTGGTCCCCCTCTCCCTCTCCCTGCATCCTCTCCATCTGAGAACAGTAGTGCAGAGCTGAGCACGTGTACAGAAGGCAGGGCTGATGAAGAGTAACCCCCCCTCCCTCAAAATAAACACTATATTTCTACCTTTTTCCTTCTTTATGTCTCTTTCTTGGTGAGAGAGGAAGCAAATCCCTTCCCCCCTTTTTTTTTCCCACAGTGAGAATCTTTGCTCTCCACCTCTGAATCTCGAGAGTGTGAGTGAAGAACAGGCTGAGAAAAAAAATCACACAAGAAACACACGCAGCGAATGAGGAGGAGCCTCTGTACTCTCTCTCTTTTACACTCTCCCTTCCCTCCCTATCTCTCTTTTTCTTTCTCCCTCACCTCACCTTTGTAGGTGGTGTTTGATGAAAACATGATGAGATGTTAGAAACAAATCCTTAATAAGAGAATCAGATATGTAATACATGCGATGGGATGCAATGTAAGATTATGATGTCGAAATAAGATAAAGGAGCACACTCTGACCTCTTACCTCCATCGTCACCATTCCACACTATCCAGGAGATTAACCTGTAATATTGAATTTATCACAAAGCCCTGCCGACGTAAATGTAGAAACCACAAAATTAAACAGCATGACGTCCATCAGAAATATAGGGCAGGGTTTGTTCCGTGCCTCTGACAAGATACAGATTACATGTTTTTAGTCCATTTTTCATTACTTTACCCTTTTCATTACGCGCACACCCTCACTGCACTTTTCCCACCTTTGTTGTAGCAGGGCTTCTCGGTAGGAATTCATATCTCGCTTGTTGTGACAGCTGAAAACTTCAGAATGTACTTACTCAAGTTTTACACCATGGGCCGGGGCGATTGGGTCCAGTTAGCCAGGAATCTGTGCATTAATTGTTAAAGGAGGGCAAACATGGTAGCAGTGAAAAGACATCAGATATTGTAACAAAAGCTAAGATTGAAGTGAAATTTACTGCCTGACTGGGGAAGTACAATGTACAGTATAGGTGCCAGACCCATGTTAAACATTGACAGAGTCCTTGAGAGTAAAAAAACAAAAAACATTCACAATCAAGTTGGTGAAAAACGGTGCTTAAGGTGGACACATTTCATGTTTGTGTCTCAAATATCCCAGAAAAAATAACCTTTGCAGCCCCACCTTCCCCAGCAGTATATAGTTATTATACCAATCACATTGTAAATATTCTAACTTTGCTAAAAAGTGAATGTTATTCAAGTCCATCTCAAGCACTCCCAATTAAAACAATAGGATCAGAGAGTCCAGGTCTACTCACTGCAGTGGTTTATGATCAAACTGGCTGGTCCAGGATCAGATGGTTGTCATCAGATTAGCTTGCTGTGGATCAAACAAACAAGGAGACTTGGTCAATGATTGTAGATCAACACGCTCTGCTCGTACTGGTTTATGTTTCTGCAGAGGAACTCAGATACATTTTGTAATGCTTTATAATTATTTCCACTGTCTGCACCCACATAATATTCAAGTTCATATGAATAATGTTATACCTTTAACCCACTCTCCTCAGAAAAACAAAATGATCATGATCTCATTCTGTTACATCCAAAGACATAACTGTACTCTACTAATCCAGGGCTAATGAGTATTGACATCTAGTGGACAGTTGGGAGTAATACTGTTTTTCAGGTGCTGTCAGCAATGCAATGTTTGGAGATGAGTTTATACAAACTATTTATAGAAAAAGGCACTAATTAATTATCTATTAGAATGTATCAAAAACTGAAGGCAAAAACCATGTAAGCAACAGGTTTTTGGTATAATTACCTTATGATTATCTGCGTGATTCTATCTAATCTAATCACTGACACTTAAAAATACCATTCATCCATTAATCTACGATGGTCGTTTCATCTATCATCCTGCTAATTAAGATGGCATCAGCCTAATTTTAGGTTGTGAACAAATTATTACAATCTATCATATAGGCTAATGCATAAAAAATGTGCTCCCCAAATATAAAGAGCCCCTCTTGTGAAAATCAATTTTTTAACCATGTTAACTATATATGGTGTTTTTTAGTTGTTACAAGACATCATGAGTGAACTGAGCAGTCAACACCATGGCTGAGAATGTTTGCCTTGAAATTGCAGTGTGCTAATAATGATTCAATTCAATTCAATTCAATTCAAAAAACTTTATTTGTCCCCAGGGGGCAATTGAAGGCACATAGAGCAGCAGTATTACACAGGGCAAGATTAGTGCAAACAGATAAATAAAAAATAAAATAAAAACACACAGGTATGTACAATAAACAAATAAACAAACCGGTATGTACAGTATGATGATGATGATGATGTGTCAAATGATGTATTTATCTTAAGCCTACTTAATAAAAAAATAAAAAAATAAAAAAATAGACCTTACTGCACAAGAACAGAGAAATCTAATGGCAGTCATCACTCTGAACCAAAATATATATTCCGCAAAGCGTAGCTAGCAAGATTGACCCACATGGGATTCCGTAGTTCTCAGTGACGACAGTTGTTAGGCTACGGTGCTAACTTACCTAGTGACAGGTATTAGCCGTTTGTCCACATACAATTGGACAAATTAGTAAAATAAAGGCAGCAATCAATGTTTGTTTTACAGCTGTGCTGTAGCTAAGTTTATATGTCGCACACTGAAAGTAGTTTCGTGTAATTAGCTCACCTAGCAGGCTAGTGTGCGGTAGGTAGCTAGCTAGCTAGCACGTTAGTTAGCTAGCTAACGACAACGTCATAAGGAGAAACTCGGAAACAAACGCGGTGCTCGGTCAGTTGATAATAGGTTCCGCTGCCGTCAGTGTCTGTGAATTAAACCACCAGCAGTGTCAGAATGAATGTCGCTAAAAGTGGTTATCGCGTCTTTTCGGCAAACTCCTCCGTAGCATGCACAGAATTGGCAAAGAAGATAACAGAGTAAGCACAATGGAGCATTTCTGACATTTTCTTCTACTGGCTGCTAAGTTAATTGATATTGGAGAAAGCTGCAACAGCTGTTTTTGCCAACGAGAGTCTGTGCACGATGAATGAATGGATGCTGTGCTAAATGTATCATGTTGGTGTGATCATTACACCTTACAATTGGTTACAATAGCTGTAAATGTGTGCTCTTGTTTCACAGGCGGCTGGGCGTTGAACTGGGAAAGTCTGTAGTCTTTCAGGAATCTAACAGAGGTGAGGAGAATATTATGACTGTATGGGAAAAAAAAATGTTAACAACAGAGGGTACTGACCATTATTGCTTTCAGGATGTTTATTCTAAATTAATATGCCAAGCATTTATCTTTACCTCGAAAACAAAACACTTTGAGTTAACCGTGTGTCTGACATCTTTATGACCTTTTAGAGCCTTTTGTGCTGCACATGGAGGTGTGACATAATGAGATATCCTGCCCCAAAATCTGAGAGAACAGAGCTAACATACATGTTCTCATTGATGTTTTTAAAGACATTGGCCTGGGATGATTATTGAATGTTTGAGCATGGTATGGAAATGTATAGTTTAGGAGATAACACAGCAGGATGTGACTCATTCCAAATGTGGCTATTTTTACTTTAATCGTTCTATCAGGTCACTTCACTATATTATGAAACTGAAAGCTCTAATCAGGTTTGGTAAAGCACTGAACTGAACAGCTGAACACTCAGCTCAACATAATGAGCAATGTCCTCGTTTTTTCCCATTACAATAGAAACTAGAGTGGATGTGAAAGAATCAGTTCGTGGACAAACTATCTTCATCATCCAGACCATACCACGGTGAGTTTAATGTCTGCACAAATCACCACCCGCAAGTGAGATCTTGTTGCACATTTTTTTCTGATTATCACAAGCTGTGGTTTAAATGTCCTTTTCATTCTTTTTTTATGCAACCAGAGATGTCAACACAGCCATCATGGAGCTGCTGGTTATGGCCTATGCCCTCAAGACTTCTTGTGCAAAGAACATAATTGGAGTCATTCCTTACTTCCCCTACAGCAAACAGTGCAAGATGAGAAAGAGAGGCTCAATAGTGAGCAAGTTGTTAGCTTCAATGTTAGCGAAAGCAGGTAAAGAGCACAAAATGAATCGCCACCTGTGACTTGTGTTTGCAGGGATTTCATTTCATGTTCACACAGAAAAACAGAATTATTTGTGTTAATTAGGAGGAAGACCATGCTATTAATCTTGTCTTTTACCCCAAAGGATTAACACACATCATCACTATGGACTTGCATCAGAAGGAGATCCAGGGCTTCTTCAGCTTTCCAGTGGACAACTTGCGTGCCTCCCCTTTCTTGATTCAGTACATCCAAGAAGAGGTGATTATTCTAATTCCATCTACTGTGTGTGTTTAAGCATATGTGTTGCTAACCTCACCTATTAACCAAATCAATCTGATATAAACATTGACATCCGTTGTCCTTTGCCCTGTCAGATTCCTGATTACAGAAATGCCATCATTGTTGCAAAGTCGCCATCAGCAGCTAAGAGGTAAGTGATGGATAAACATAACCACATTTCACCTCTGCTATTTCTCCCCTTCTCTTAGCATTGTTATGATGAAATTAAATTGTAATGGTCTTAAAATAAAAACCTTACATTATGCCAGGATAGGCTTGGGCGGTATCTATTTTTACATACCGTCTTGCCATTTTACCGGGATATACGGTAATACTGTCCTATACCTTCATGTGTATTGTGTTGAAAAAAAATCTTTGTGTGGGGAAATATTGATGGATCCAAACTCCATTCAGAAAACAAGCATTTTAAAAGGTGTCGTCTTGTGGACAGACGAGACAAAGCATTAATTCATACTTTTTTACAAATCTACATCATGCTGTAGTAATTTCAGCGTACTTTTAATGCCGTTTAATGCAATTAAAAAATCTCAAGGAGCAGTTCCTGCAGTCATCCCGATGTAACATTACTTCCTGAAGAAAGTAGTGAAATTCACTGAGCTGTGTATTCCTCCAGATGATGTTATGAATCTATGATCCAGATGCCGTTGATGAAAGAAATGTTGTAGGTGTTTACAGTGACGCACTGGTGCGAGTCCCGTGAGTAATATGAATAAACACAAATGATAGCATATCTGTATAAGTTTAATAGAAAGACGAGCGTCTGAATTTTTGACGGTATTGAAATTCATATCGTAGGGATTTCTAAATACCCTGGTATACCGTAAAATACTGTGATACTGCCCACGTCTATGCCATAACTATTCAATCATACCCATGTTTTCATATGCAGTATGTAATTTGCAATGTATGTGACAAAATATGTGTACATATCTTCTCTATTTTCTTTCTTTTCTCAACCTAGGGCTCAGTCCTATGCAGAACGGCTGCGTTTGGGTCTGGCTGTGATTCACGGCGAGGCTCAGTGCTCAGAGTCTGACATGGCGGATGGAAGACACTCCCCACCATGTGTACGCAACACCACGGGACACACAGGACTGGAGCTTCCTTGTAAGACCACTCTTTGTTTGTAGAGCACTGTTGACTTTTTTTTTTGCAGGTTTTCTTTCCAGATTAGCAGATCCAACGCTTGATAGATTTTACCTGTACAGAAAACATATCCCTGTTTATTGCTTCTCACAGTTAGATTCCTTTTTATTTGTCACATCATGGTCAGCAAGATTTTTTTTTTTTTTTCATAATATCTGCTAGTTTAACTCCTCAGCGCTACGAGTTTACAACACTTCACTGCATTCATAATATAAATCCTGCCAACAAACCAATGCAGCTCTTATTTGTGCTAACCTGTTTGGAGCTGATGATTCTGCTGTTTCTCACTCATGCCATCAACCATACCTCAAGAAATTGATTTTATGTGTCACTGCATGTTTTAATTCCACAGATACACTACTTCTACTCATGCTGCATCCTCCGCAAGCTGCAACTCCTAACTCGCAAAGAGTGCTTAATAATCATAGAATCATAGACGCTGCCGATTTCTTGTCACATACCTTGATTTTAATATATTTTAGTGAAAAGTAAAAACGTGACTGGAATATAGTATGCAACATATGTGCAGTGTTAACTCCTATTATCTATGGTTAATTCCTGGTAAAGACATTTCAGTCTGAGAAAATATCAATATGTTTGTGTCATTGGCAAATGACTCCCGACGTATTTGCGTCCAGTATTCACTTTATTATTTAGTAAAAATATTTCTATTCTTACTTGTGTTTCTATTCTCACCCTTGACTTAAAAAATCCTCCTTTTGGAACAATAACTCACAAATTGCTTCCACCATAAGAAGACTTGCATTTTAACACAATGAGTCTGATTTGTTGCTGTGGAATATTTTCAAATTCTGTCAACCTAGTGAGAGAGGATTTTCCAAGTCTTGGCATCATGTGTTTGTCATGTCAAATATTTGTGCATTTGTGTTAACGTGGTGTTTATTTGTTGGTAATAGCAGGCAAACAACAAGCTCCGTTCCCTGGCATAGAGCTCCCAAGTACGACCGTAAACATAACTTACATCTGACTATGAAATGACTCTTCTTCAAATGGTTCCTCAAATGGTGCATGTGTAGACAAAGGGTTTGTGTTGCATCTTGTGAAAATACAGTCTGGATTCTGAAGGGGGGGGGGGGGGGGGTGAAAAAAAATGCACAAACTGATTGTTAGTGCACAGACAGTTTGCACTGACAAAACCTTCCCAATCAGCTACAATATGTTCCGTACTATATGCTATTTGCATGGCATGTTTGATTTGAAACGAGCAGCCCACACGTTTACTGCACCTTTCTAAGATTCCAGACAGTTGTTCTACAAGATGGCCAAACTCCTCCTTGTTTTGTCGTGTTCTGATTTTATTTTGAAATCCATAAATCAAACCAGAACCATGCCAAACATTTTCTGTTTTGTTTTATTTTGTTATTTTTTTTTACTTGAATATCTGGACTCATCTTGCCAATCAACACATGGTGCACCCATATTAAACCCACTCTTAAAAACCTGATTAACTTTTGGTCATAACTGCATGTGATGATAACAACAAAGCATGCTTTTGAAACTAATGATGGGAAGAAGAAACATTACGAATGGAATTGTTGGTACGTTTAGGCATCAAAATTAAAGTCAAATCAAAGTTTTATTTTTGCTACTTCAGTGGTGATAACGGAACTTATTTTTATCGAGTCGACTATAATATTTAGTGCACTTTTATCTCTATGGTAGAAGTTTCTGGAATGCAACGCCAACCTGTTGTTGAAATTTGCTGTTGAAATCGGGATAATGTTGATGAATGGACTTTTATTATTTTTTATCTTAAATTAATTTCAAGATATCTGACCAAACATTTCTCAGGTAGCTTGTTGCAGTATCTCAGCAAGCTGTGAAAACTAATTACAATTTTTTTTTGAGAAGTGTGTGTACTGCTAACAACATGGCTTTTGCTGTTTTTGGTTAATAGTGATAAAAGTCTGAATGTGCCACTGCCAGGTTTTCTGATGCTGTGGGACTCACGGTATTCAGCAAAGTGTTCTGCAAGGCATGCTCCTCCTGTCTCTGCTTCTTTATACTTTCTCCTTCACAATCGGCTTGGCTGGCTGATTGTTTACCAGTTTTCCTTATACCCTTTGAATACCTACATTTACATGCACAACAATACTTCAAATGCAGCTGCTTTTTTATTTTTTAAATTGGGTTATCTATCTAATTATGTATTTAATGGGTAGTAATTTAAATGTTACACTGAATCTAGGGCTGTACCGAATAGTTTGAAGCTTCATTCATAACTTTTTTTTTTTTACATGTATATTTATTCTGTTTAAAGCTGGTATTTCTGCACAATTGCAGATAAAGTTTAAGCTACACTAATATTATGAGTATTATACTATTTGTAGAATTAATGGTGGCTGTGTAAGATTGTTTCCAACTCGTGTGATCGAAACATTTCCAATAACTGCAGAGCGTTGTGGATTCCAAAAGTCACACACTTCTTTGAAAAAAATATAGATGTAAACATGTTTTTATCTTACAAAATATTCTGCTTCAATTCATATTTGATGGCGTTTAGCCTTTCAAAAACATTTTCACTGTGCTAACAGCACAGTCACTTCATTCAAACTGAGGATTTAGCTCAAGGATTTTTTATTTTTTATTTTTTTGGTTGATGACATCATAAAATATGACGACAGACATTCAAAGCTTTATTGGAAAACCTCAATAGAAGCTTCAAATGTAAAAAAAAAAAAAAAAAAGACATTCGGTACAGCCCTAATTAAATCTAATCCCAGTTTAATTTCAATTTACAATATGGTTTGTAGAGCAATTTATTGTAGTTAATTAAGTTATTATTAAGTCTGTCACAAGGCAGAGCATGCTCATGTTGTCTTCAACATGTAATGTTATAATGCTTCTATTTAGCCATTGTTGTGACAAATTATGTACCTCTCACAAATTGCAAAAGTTGCATGCTATTATTTTAGCAACTGAAATGACATGACACCCAGGATGTTTACAGCTTGTCAGTAATTGCTGCTGCTCGTAGCCCGGCGGTGGAGAGGATCGCATTAATATTATTGGGACGTTGGACAGCAACACGACTCGCAATGACAAATGAAGCTGCGCAGATAGGATTAATTAAATGACATAGTGTTTGTCGTATGATAATTGGTTAAACAATGCATCTGTTGCATCTCCTGTGATTGGCATGTGAGATGCAATGGGATTATTGTGTGCATGTAAAAGTAGTCGCTGGCAGCAGTGATGTTCGACTGAGGACTGACCCCCAGAACATTGGCAAGCTGTGTATGAAGAAACCCTCATCAGTGCTTGTCAGCCACTGTTGTCCTGTGTGAAGTAAGACTGTCTGGTGCATATTGGTTCATATGCAGACTGCTGCCATATATGCCTGCCACAGCCTGGGCCTGAGGTTGTGTGTGTCCAGGCAGCCGTGCGTTGCCTTCTGATTGGGTATCCTGGGCAGAAAACCCTGTCATTTGATTTTGCATGGCATGTGCTGTACTAAAGTTTGGCATTTCACTTTTAATCTCTTAGGGGTAGGCGGGGTACAATGGGGGGAAAAAATTAAACTTTTGATTGCCATTTTTAAATTTATTACAGCATATTACTCTAACAGAATTTCTACAAATCATCCAATAACGACCCCATAAGTCGGGGTGCAGATTTGCCTAAATCGCATAAACATTTTCTCAACCCATTTTACCCAATCTACTGAGATTTATTTTTCCATTAGGTGAAATACAGTACACATAACGTACCTAAGTGCTCTCGCAGGTAACGAGTTCTGCCTTCCTTTTCAGTAATGATGGCCAAGGAGAAACCTCCAATTACTGTAGTGGGAGACGTGGGAGGGAGAATTGCCATCATTGTGGTAAGATGCTGTGAATGCACTTTCTGTAGTTGAGCTGTTATTTTCAGTTGCTCTGCCAGCTTGTGATTATCGCTCTTTCATAGTTCTCATTTACAGCATTTCAAAGCATTTAGAGTGGTTTGCACTTGCAGATGAATTCACTATGAATGCCTCTTATCACGGACAGTTTTGTTTTAGAAATATAACTTGGACTAATGTGAACTATTCATGAGTTACATTTTCACACCTTAAAGTGATAAATTACAGAAGAGAAAAGAGACGGGGGGGTGTAATTGTTAAGTGTTAGCTACAGGTTGTATTTTTCTTTTTTCTTTCTTCCAGGATGACATTATAGATGATGTCGGAGACTTTGTTGCAGCTGCAGAGATCCTGAAAGAGAGAGGAGCCTATAAGATTTATATCATGGCCACACATGGTTTACTGTCAGCCGATGCCCCGCGCCTCATCGAAGAATCTGCCATTGATGAGGTGAGGGCACCTAAAAGTGTTTTCAATAATGTGTATTTAAAGAGAGATGTCACTGATTTAAATCCAGCTCTGTGTCATGGCAGTGTGGGTATTGTGTGCAGGTGAACGGTGTGGAGCAGAGCAGCGGAGGTCCATCGAGGTCCGCCGGATGATGCAAAATGCGTTGTTTCGTGTCATCCGGCAGATGTCAGCGGACCTCCGCTGCTCTGCGCCGTGGAAGAAGCTACGCACTGTTCATCTGCACACAATACCCACACTAAGATGACCGAGAGAGCTGGTTTAAAATCAGCAAAGTATCTCTTTAAATCAGTAAAAGTTGTTATTGTTGAGTATGAATGAAAACCTTGTGTCATATAACATCAACAAGGAAGCTAAAGGAGAAGTGAACTGAAAGGACTTATCTGAAACCAGAATACAATGTGCTTCTTTATCAGCCCTCCTCTATTCTTCCATTCTCTTAATGGGAGGTTTTTAACTGAATTGTTGAGGCATGAAATTAGTTGTAGCTAGAATTAGGAAAGGATCATTCTAACAGCTGTATTTCTGTAAACAATTAGTTTACATTTTCAGTTCTTCCTAACTATCCAGGGCTCAGTCGACCCAGCAGCCACTCGACCTCCGTGCTAAACGCGCTAATGTAGCTAACTAGTTTCTTTTCAGCCTACCCAACACAGCCGTTTAGAGCGCCTGCGTGTTTTAATAAAAATATCGATATTGGGCACCAGTGTATTGATAACGTATCGCAAGAGGATCTAAGTAAGGCATAATGTAGGATGAACTGGTCATTATTGAAAATAGAACCCCGACAGGGTGATGTAGAATCCTGACGTGCAGCGGAGGGATTCTACATCACCCTGTAGAATCCCCTGTAGAATCCCCTATAGAATCCCCTGTAGAATCCCTTATAGAATCCCCTGTAGAATCCCATAGAATCCCCTGTAGAATCCCATAGAATCCCCTATAGAATCCCCTGTAGAATCCTTTATAGAATCCCCTGTAGAATCCCTTATAGAACCCCCTGTAGAATCCCCGATATAATCCCCTATAGAATCCCCTGTAGAATCCCTTATAGAATCCCCTGTAGAATCCCCTATAGAATCCCCTGTAGAATCCCTTATAGAATCCCCTGTAGAATCCCATAGAATC
>JAOVVB010240606.1:0-22116 GCA_028570985.1 Heterobranchus longifilis | reverse complement strand
AGGCTTAGCAATGCTAACAATGGCCCTGGGTACATTTAAATAGACGGGCTGTTAAAAATCCACCAGAGGATTCGCGTCAGCCGGTTGAAAATCTGCAAACTTTCCGTCATTCGCAGTTAGCTCAGCTTAGCGCGGTGACGTTACAGTGACGTTTCATCCCCCCTGCCCTTTGACCTGGCAACATAACGTCCGGTTACAAAAGCGCAAGATGGCGATCAGGAAGTGGCCAAACACGAGGCTTCAAACCACAAACCAATGGGTGACATCACTTTTACTCCATCCATTCCTTTTATACACTCTATGTATATGTATCTTAACTATGTTTTTTGTGTACCGTGGACAGGCAGTGATATTTTATTTTCAAGGAATTCATTAAACAAGCTATGGAGCAGTGCTGCAATCTGGCCCAGTTACAGGAGCTCAGTCAATAGTTTACTGAGCTGTACACCCTCGTTAAAACTGTGTTTGTGACACATCTTTTCCATGGTAACGCAATAATGACTGCCTCACTTGCCGACCAAGACCACAACAGTGCCTCCCCCAATGGGGCTGCCCTCAAAGTAGGACTAAGCTAGTGCCTGGTGACAGTATTTGTCAGTGTCCAGAACCACAAAGAGGAAATCTGGAAGCCATTATCACTAACATTCTACTGCCAAACCTTTGATTTGAATAACGCCGGTCAACTCTATCGCTGTACAAACACCTAATTGCTGGTTTAGACAATAATGAGTACAGCCTGTTGTCTGTTAGTCTGTTGTTCTCTCTCCCTCTCTATTTCTGCCCGGGGGCAGTACAGTGGCCTTAGGGTGCACAGCACAACAGCACTAGACAAAGCACACTAACAAAAGAAAGAAAAGAAAATTCACGGAACACATTACAATCAAACAATGTAATAATGAATTTGAAAACACAATCACATTTTTAAAAAAAACCCAAAATGACCTGTCTTAGATATTATGTTTTTTTCACAAATGTCTCAGCAAATTTGGAAAATGTTCATACTGACAATGTATTTCATCTTTTTTTTTGTACAATATCAACTCAATTCCGAATTTTACATTATGATTATGTTCAGGCAACTTAAAGTAATGCAGGTTAGGAGAAGATGGTCGTCTTGGTTAAATAGAACTAATGAAAACTGAGAAATTTCAACAAGGATTGCCAGGACATTTTGTACACACATGCACAGTTCTCACATGATGTATCCTAATAGCTTTAATGATTCACTGTCTTTTCCTTTAGTACCATTATTAGGTCAACATTTAAAATTTTCCAACACTTTGATTTATGACCAAATTCAAAACTAATGTCATTCATCAGCTTCAGCTCTACAGTACTTTGTGTTTAGTGCTAATTAGTAAATGCTAGGATGCTAACACTTAACTACAATGCTGGCCATGGAAACGTTATAGCCTACTAAACTGTTAGCATTGGCATTTGTGAGCATGTTAACATGCTGACGTTCACAGTCAGCTCAAAGCACCAGTGTGCCTAAGTCCAGCCTCACAGAGCTGTTAACATGCCCAGACTCTTTTTCTTGGTCAATATTTAACCAAATTCACTATCTTTCCCTAAACTGCACATGGGCCTCTGAACACTAATTGTTAAGACAAAAGTCTACATTTCCAATGCTGTTTTAATTACCCAAGTTGCTTTTTCAATATCAAGTCAACCATCTATTGCACTGTCTTTGAGTAACCTAATAATGGTGCAATTATTAAATGATGCACAAGAGGGCGGCACTGAGCGCTGACCTGAGTGAATTTAACTGGGTCATTGACTCACGCTTCCGGGTCATCCAGGTGGAAATGCAGATTTTGGTTTAATTATATTCAAGCCTGCAAACGTGTTTTGTTGTGAGACAAAGTAAAAACCTAAAACTGCATAAAATTGGATTTGCATCAGACGATATTGGTATGTAGGCTACACGATTTCCCTTTGCTTAAGTGTATTTGTTTTCCTCTGATTTGTAAACAACCTGTGATAGAAAGCTAATTATGGACTGTTTAAGAATTATAGCAGTGCCTGGTTTGAAATAGTTAATTTGTGCCCTGTGATGTTTGATGGCGCTGCACGCTTGCCTTGTTGTATATAGCCTAGGAATGTTTATTTAGCATTTGATGCTACAATGTGCTGTTGTTGTTGATGTTTGCCTATCAAGGGCATCACTATTGTGTTTGATACTGTTTGTTATTGGCATTATTATGGTATTCTATGATATTTGATGGGACCATGATGTTTATGTAGGCCTATGATCAGTATAATTTATACATTTAAGAATTTGTTGTGGTCGATTATCTGATCGTGATTAACTATTGGTGAATCACAGATGATTTATATAGATTTTTTGTGGGGAGAAAAAAGGAAACATATACTGATGGAATGTGATGTATACTAAAAGAAAGTAATCCAGCATGCGGGAGCATGTTTTAATGGCATGTAGCTATGTTATATTTTCCATCTAGGGTTCATTCTGATGATTCTGCTGTACTTCTTGTATACTGCAGTTACCATTTGTTATGTGCCTCCCCTTCATCAAACACAAGTTGATTATTGTTTTGTAATTAATAGAATGTAGTAAGGTAAGGGTCCTTGAATGCCAGGCCAAGCTCTTCTGAAAAGCCTCCTTGTGTTTGTGTTGATTACAAGCCGATGATACTGACCCACAGCACAGACAAACTCATCAGCTAATTGCTAAGGGTATATAGAAAGGTCACTGAACAATTAAGAGAAATTGAACCTGCAGGGGACTGTGACTGCACACAGCTCATAGAAAAAAAACACACACACAAGACAAACATTAACCTGCTTCATGCAAGCATAATGAAAAGTACGGTATATCTCGCAAATTGGATGAAAAGGGGAGAAAAGATAATTATGGGGACACCAATCACTAAAGCCTAAACCTGATTTCTCTCTCTCTCTCTCTTTCTATGATACAATAATATCAGTGTACCCCATGTTCCCGGTGAGATTCTATTCAAGAGTTACAGGTTCTTTAAGCAGATTCCTGTCTAAAGAAAGGACAGACAAGCGCATAACATTATCATAAAACAGAGAGCTGGCTTCTCTGGAAGCTGCGGTCACACCTCTTCTCTGCAACAATAGATGTGTAAAGTGTTTCTGGTTTGGATTAAACTACACAGAACCTTTGTATTAATCATTATCTGCTCTGCAGTACAAAAGCATGTAATTTTGTGGTGCATATCCAGATTGTGAATCACCTTCCCACAGGGCAATTCGGCACCGTATTGTCAGTGCAGCGATAAAGCCATTGATGATAAGAATGCAAAAAGAAAAACAGCCCTCTTTTAAACCAACCTTGAGTGTTTTTCACACTCAGGATTGCTCTCTGATGGCGATGACTTTGCAAACGGGGAAATTCATTCTGCTGTTTGTCAGCACGGATGTGCAATGCTCTGCTCATTGCAGCTATAAGAGAAAGAAAAATCCATCCATCCATCCATCCATCCATCCATCAATGAATGAATGAATGAATGAAAAGGTATGGTTTATGGTTTGTTTGCATTATGGAAATTAGGGATGGGACAGTAATGGATTTTATCGTGGATCGCGATAAAAACGCTCACGATAAGTTGATCGAATTTCCATTATCGGGATAATCGTGAATATCCTCACAAATTGACTGCATCTTGCTACAGTGTCCTATATGTGATGCCATAAAAATATTTGTTTCTTAAAAAAAAAGTCGTAAATGTCTTGAGAAAAAAGACGTAATGTTTTGAGAAAAACATTTTAATGATTGGAGAGAAAACAACTCACAATTTTATGAGAAAAAGTTGTAATGTTTTCAGAAAAAAGTTGAAATGTTTTGAGAAAAAAGTCGCAAATATTTCAAGAAAAAAGTCGTAATGTTAAAAAGGTTGGGACCTTTTTCTTGAAACATTACGACTTTTTTCTTTTTTCAAAGCAAAATAAAGTAAAAGTAAAGTAAAGTGATTCCAGTGTGTTTTAGTGCCGTTTTAAGCATATTTTGTTGATTATCAGGATAATATCGTGAATCGCAATTATTTTGGCCAGGATAATCGTGACATGAAATTTTCATCCCATGATTTGTCCTTATATTAATTTAAAATAATCAAGTACAACAGAAAATGATATGATTGCATCATGACTATCTTACTTTTTTGATCTAATCATTCCTATATAGCAGTCAGCCCTATACAGCACATTACAACAGGAATTACTCTAAAACTGAAGTGTTCAGGCAGATAGTCTTTTTCCTTGTTCTGGCTAAGAGGTTTGAGTCGTAAGACACATGCAGTTCTACAGCGTTGCTGATGACAAACAATCGGCAAGGGAACCAATTAGTGTTTTTCACATGAAGGAGTAATTGAAAAAAAAAAAAAAATCCTACTCTATGTTGTGATTTTCCACTAGGAAGCATTTAGCGAGGTATCTCTTTGTTTGCGTAATTGTAAAGCTACTGTAGCATATTGCCTTCCTCGGGGCCGTGTCTTGTTGGAGATGTGCCAATGGTGTTTCACTTGTTGAGTGCATTACTGTGCTGCTAGCTCAAAAGCAAGCAAGTGCACACAGATGGACACACCATGCTGTCTCAGAGGCCCAGAGGGCTGCATTGTTATTATCTGCTATTGTGGAACTGATGACTACCATATAGCTCCCAGTAAGGTGCCGCTCAGTATCCTTACATTGTGGAAACCTGGTTCTGTCATCATACTTCTGCCTTCTCGTGTATTCTTACACCGACAGGTGTTCAGCTGATGACTATATTCCTGTAATAGATAGGATATGTAAAACAGAAAAGACAGCTTCTATGTGGATTATTGACTTTTTTTAAGTGATTAGTAAAAACAAAAACTTTTCACACTCATGGAAAAGAAGCAACCTAGTCTGCTGACATTTATATACTTTTTGAATGAATGAATGAATGAATAAAATGTATTTCGAACATACATAAAAAAAATAACATAACAGATAAACAAGAATAGCAATAAAGTGAAATAAACAATAAACCGATACAACAAACTCAAGCAAATTCTCAAACAACACAAATTTAAATTTACGGGTTCGAAAAGGAGTAGGAAGAAGTGTGCACTTATTTATTCCTTCCTCTTTTTCAACTACTCATCATACACTTATACAATTTATAAATTCCCATTTCTATATACAACCCAATACAATATAAATATAAACAACTACCCCAATTCTATATACAAACTGATACGATTCATAACAAGCATAAACAAATATCCACCCGTTGTCAAATACAATAAAACAGTTAACACAAGCTTTTGTGGCAACGTTTCTCCAGTGAAGGAAATGGACATGGAAGTCATCGGGAAGTGATTAAGGTCGTAGAAAGTGCAGGACCTTGACTCTGGAGACCAGGGTTCACGCTCCTGTGTGTGACAGATTTAGGATGCATCCACATTACTACGTTTTCATTTTAAAACACACATCTTTTACTTATGCCTCACTTATTATTAGTTCCTATAATACATCCATGATTTTCAACCACTGCATCCAGACAATCAATATGGACGGAGATTAGTTCAGATAAGAAGCTGGACGGAGATCGTTTTCGTATTAAAATGCCAGTTTCAAATGAAAATGTATATATATTTTATAGATGTGGCCTCAGGCAACTTTGATTAAGGTTAGGGAGAGATGGTGGTTTCAGTGAAATGTTATAGTAAACTTGTAATTCCTGTCTCATGCTTCTTTTGACTTTATTGTAGTTTTGCAGATATGTTCAGTATAGATATTTTATGACTTATGAGTTAAAAATGGCTAAAATGTTTCCTAATTATGTTGGTGAAATAATTCAGGTGGCGTTACGTTTCCATCAAAATGTATTTGCTGTCACATGTTAGTAGGATATAACAGTCTGGTCTCACACAATGACAATCACAGGACTTTCACCTAAAAGTCAACTTAAGTACGTCATTTTGTTGCCTAAACATGTTTGAATTCACAATGCTACATGTGTGACTGTAGTTTTGCGTGTAAAAGTGACATCAAGGGTTCCTGAAACTTGGGAATGAGAATGGGGCAGAAAATGAGAAATTTTAAATTAAAATCCGTTACGTGACACGTGAAAAGCGCCGTGCTATTTATCCGCTTCCCATGAAATCACGTTGTAGCAGGTAAACATACTTTCTGTGAGACATGGTTGAGAAATAAGAACTGAGCCAAATGTTATCAGACTCTTTTTCACAGTAAAACATGTCAAATAAATAAATGAACACAGTGAAATAACATTAAAATGTGAGTTCCTCGTGTGAATATGCGAGGATGCATCGGTGCGTTTTGTGTCTTTACCTCTGCGTGTGTGTGCCACACAGGACTGTGCATCCTTGTACATAATGTGTCAGTGCCCGCGTGTACATGTGTGAATGGGTGATTGTGTGCATGAGCTTGAATATATCCGTTTGTGCGTGTGTGTGTGTGCGTGCGGATGTGTTAGTTGATGCCTGTTCTGTGCTCCTCTGCTCATGCACAGGCACTCCAGAGATGTTCAGCGCTAATGGAAGCTGAAGCTGTCGTGGCCGTATTGATTGCTCAGACCTGCAGATTATTGCTCTGAAGAGTGACCAACAGCAACCCACTGAGGTAAAAAAAACTTCTCTAACCAACAGGAGTACGGCTGCTCTACCCTGAGAAGCAACATGTTTAATTGTTTGTGGTGTTCTCCGGCCCCTACTGCTGAGGGCCCTGGGGGAGAAAGGCAAGTCCAGGGCCTGACCTTTCCCTTCTATTCACACATAGACTGGGAAATGTATCAGTGCTCCTCGCTTCAACATTGCTCCAATTACCAGACACAAACAAAATTGGAGCCCTTATCAACTGGAATAGGAACACTGTATCCTTCGGAGACTACGAGGCAGCTTATGCGCCGAATTCTACAAAAGTGAAATACACTGCGATTTTATAGGTCGTATTTCTGAATTTATATTGTAGTGATGTCTCCACACTCAGAGCTTGTTATTACTGTTGTATGTTAATCTCTTACTTCCCACAAGGGTGTCATGAGCGCGCTGATTGAGTGGAAAAATGAGCAAAAGTCCGATCCTGTTACAGACACCCTCCTAAACACCTACATTTATTGCTGCACAGATGCAATGAAGAGATACATTAGAAAGCGGCAGGCCCGCGCTGGCATCCGAACACACTCCATCAGCATTCAGCTCAGTGGTTTGCAATTATAATGAATATTAATGACTGTTTTCTCATACATAATATTCTCATAATGACTCTACAAAGTAAATGCAGCCCTCTTAAAACAACCATTTATCATAACTACGTACCAAAGCAGTAACACTGTCAACCACTGGAAAGATAAAGCCATCAGCTGCGCTCTTTAAACTCTCACACGCAAGCGTATGACAGAGGAAGCATCCATTGTTTTTGAGGAGAAATTATGTTTTATATCACATTATATTTTACATTGAAATCATCTACTGAATCCTCTTTTTTTTTCCCCCCAGGTTATTATCTGGATGAGTTGTATGAATTTTGGTATTGAATCTGAATGAAATAATTAGGGACGGGTCCAATAATCGATGTTATCGGACCGATGAATTGACTGCAGTTTACAGTTTGTGCTCTAACTGTAACATTAATTTGGCCACAGCCCATATTGCAACAGTTGAAATCGAGTAGAATTTATTTTATTTGACAGAAAATCCATCTTCTCATTTGATTAAAAGAAGTAGAAAATTAAAGTGTTTGTTGCATGTACAATTAACATCGTTGTGCATGTATTTATCAACCACAACAACAACAATTGTAAGTCTGATAATTTAATAGGCTGTATGCATGTAAGAATGGTACACACTGTTAATAAGGCAGACCTTATGAGTTATGATTAGCCGACCTTATTTAAGATTGATTGTTTTTCACTAAGAGTTAAGCATATTGTGATGATTATCGGGATAATATCGTGAATCGCAATTATTTTCATATCGTCCCATGCCTATAGAAAGTGCAATCGTTTTAATGTTAAATAATTCACACACTATTATTATAAAACATCCCTGACTATCCAGTGAACAAATGCATTACAGCAACTAAAACAAAATGAAATTTAGCTCCGTGTATGTGCTTAAGAGTACTTCTTTACCTCCGTCAAATACCTTTTCCCGGGGGCCATTAAAACAGCAGAGGAGCCGAGCTCAATCCTCACAGACATTACCTGTGAGCGACTGAACCCTATTTGGGAATTGGTAAAGCGTACAGAGAAATAGACTTGGGATAGAACAGCCTGGCAAATTCCATTTCACATCTGAAGTGGTCTACTTGTGAAAGATCATTTGGTTTGGAGTGAGTAAACAGAGGGGACT
Organism: Heterobranchus longifilis; assembly: GCA_028570985.1. NCBI lineage: Eukaryota > Metazoa > Chordata > Actinopteri > Siluriformes > Clariidae > Heterobranchus > Heterobranchus longifilis. The sequence continues at coordinate 13,789 of JAOVVB010240606.1, read as the reverse complement.
CCATCGCTCTCAATGACTTATGTGTGAAAGCTGGGGATTACAGCCGATCAGGAAGTCTTGGAGCTGTTTGGAAAAGCATTGCCTTGCAAAATGAATCCAACTGCAGGCACCGTGTTTCACAAGCCTCTGCCTGTCTCACATTTGTCTGTGCTATACAAGGCTGTTGTTTCCCATGCAGAGAGTTCATGCTTTATTTAATGGTTCTCTAGATTTTTGTGCAAGCAATTTGCCTCTTATTTTAATTTCTATTGGTTGTGATTAGGGCTGATTGATTTTGAAAAAAGTATCTAATTGCGATTATTTTTGACTGATACACCATATTATTTGCGATATTAGAGGATATGATCATTTTTACGTCATTATTCTCATTGTAAAACATATTCAAATGATTATGGTGTGATTTTTGTGGGGATTTGTACCAAATAAAGATGCTTTCTTAAGTCTGTATATGACATGTAGGCCAGGACATCTCTGTAATATTTAATTTGAAATGGTATTTTGACATATTTTACCTTTAACAAATATTGCAGCTCCTGCGATTTGAAAATTGCAGTAGGCCTGATTTCAATTTTGATAAAATTTCGATTAATTGTTCAACCCTAGTTGTGATGATACTTTACTTGCTAATTCGACTATGATATGGGGATTGGGGGTGGGACAAAATATCAATATGGGAATATATTGTATCGCTTCCTCTTTACATGTACATTATTGATACATTGGCGCCAAATATTGATATGTTTATTAAAACATGCAGGTACAGATTAGAACCAATCGCAAATTGCCAAGAACCAGGAACAAAATCCAACTAACTTTAAATTGACTTATTTTAATGAAACAATAAAAGTCAAAGTAAGCTCTGAAAAGAAAAAAAATAGGGGGGCGGGGGGGTCTGTGTTATGAAGAGGCAGTAAGCTAAGACTATGCACTTTGTTGTACATTGTTTCATCTCAGTTGTCAAAAAACTGACACCACCATGCAGTGAATAAATATGTAATTTCTGAAGAAGAAGAAGAAGAAGAAGAAGAAGAAATAGCCCTAAAAAGGCAAAAAGGTCTTTTTCAAGGCTATTTCTTCTTCTTCAGTTGCACAGATATCGTGATGTATGCTAGATGATTGTCTTGCAATGTATCGAGTATTGCAGAATCTCTGTATCATGATACTATCGTTGTCATGGGCAGCGTATTGTGATAGTACTTCCCCTAATGGGGATGTCTTTTAATCCTTAAATGCATGGGCGTTCTGCCAAACATTCCTACATACCTCTGATCTTTAGAGACCTGTTACATATTCAACACAGATTATTAAGCTACAAATTAAAATAACATTGCTTGTGAACTTTTAGAACATAGTTATAATTATTAGCCCTATAATTATTTTGCCATTTATTTGCTTTAGTATTATATTTCAAATTTAAAATACATATTGTTCTGTGTTAAATATAGGTTACTCAATGAGTGGCACTCACCAAACACAAATAAGAGAATTATCATAAATGATTGTTATTGTCTTGCAAAATGGTTGTGCATAATGTGTGCAGCAGCCTCTATGCTACTCATACTTCATAATTCTACTTCTTGAAATCTGATTGATTCACTTTGTGCAAAAATATAATCATCATAATTTTCCTTAATACCTACATACCTTGAAAATAAAAATCTCTGTAGGCTTTTTAGAGACAAACACAAACAGGAAAACAATGATTTTGAACAATTTTGACAGTCTGACACCAGAAAATTGTTAAAAACAAATTTTTGAGGACAAGATGGGACTTGAGAGCTTATTTGAATAAGATTCTTAATAATTTAGATAGATTAGATGATTAGACATTACAGATATGGACCAAGGTCTTTAAAGTATGGTATTCATTTTAAGAGTAAAAAAAAAAGTCCCTAATTTAACCACATTATTTTTAACACTTATATGGATTTGAATGCAAAAGTGAATATACCAGAAACGCCCATTTATTGTAAATCACACACAGCTTCATGACAACAACACCAGGAAGAAGCTGGACATGTAAAATAATCAGTTTGGGTAATTTCAATATTTACATTTTGTTGTTATATTTTCATAACTGAAATAAACAGTATAATAAAACTTACTTTGTCATAGCGCAGTATGCAGAAGTGTCACTGTGACCCATTATCTCTATAGTTCACCTGGTAATTAAAATGTTATCATCAATGATACGAATGATGATACCTATTAAAATAATACTCAGTTTGTACGAAAGGAAAAAAAAAAAGAACTTTTAAATATCTTCATTATTTCTCTCTCTATTTTCATCAACCACAATTGAAACAAATGACATCTTGTGATCATAGTGGACTTCAGTCTTGGGCACAAAAGCACTTGAGTGTGATGGGCAAAGTGGCACTCAGTCACTGTGGAGCTACTGAAGCTGATAAAAGGCAGAGACATTAATTGAATGACCTTGGCATCACTGGTTTTAATAAGCGGACGTACTTCAATATAAAAAGCCTACAACTGGAGAGAATTGTGTCTTATTTAGATCTTCGACTGCTGCTTGAATGCTGTTTATTGTTGGCGCAAATAATGTTTAATTGTTGACTAGAAAGTTATGTAAATGGTGTTAGTGGAGGTTATTAAGTCATAGGAGTGTCTTAAAGTCGAGCTGAAATTAAATATGCATTTTCAACCCTTTTAGATGTGTTGTGCACCTACTGTAATTAACAATATATGCCAAAAGATTTACAAAAATTGCATTTCTTTATATTTTTATATCAAAAACCAATAATATCACAGCATCCACCCGTCAATCAATCTGCAACTGTTAGCAGTTAGCAGCACAGAGCTAATGTTGGCTAGCTAGCTAGCAACAGCAGTGACAACTATATAAATATATACACTGACACACAAGCTGTAAACAACAGCAGCCACATGCTGTCGCAGTTGTAACAATGTAGCGGAGGTCTAATTCATTCAAGGGACATGTTGCTGATTTTCACCCGGCTCTGTGTCACTGCAGCACGGGCAGTAACCGTGGCGCCGCCCACTTTTCAGAGGTCCAATCAAATGCGAAGGATTAGATTTCCTGTGCAAATATACCGTTCTACTGGGAAATACGTCACCGCACGGAAGCTCAAGGCGATCCAACTTCATGGAAGTTTGAAACAGAATGCAAATTTCTAAAAATTCACTGTAATTAAACAATTTTAACTGATTACTGGCACGCAGTGGTGGAGGAAGTATTCAGATCCTTTACTTAAGTAAAAGTACTAATACCACACTGTAAAAATCCTGTTACAAGTAAAAGTCCTGCATTCAAAATGTTACTCAAGTAAAAGTATGCAAGAAACCTACATTAAGTATTAAAAGTAATCGATGCAAATTAAATAATTAAATTGAAAAGCAGCAAATCTTCACATTTGTAAAGCTGGAACCATTACATGTTTTAGTATGAAAAATGACTCACCGATCAAAATAGTTGCCAATTAATTAATTAATTAATTATTTCAGCTGTACTTAAATATGCTGTTGGGTAGTTGAATCGACATCAAAACATAGATTATATATACAGTGTTTTACAAGTTCTTCATATGTTTTTTATGCAAATGAATTAGTAAAGTAACTAGTAACTAAAGCTGTCAAATAATTGTCGAGAAGTAAAAAGTAGAATATTTCCCCCTGCATTGTAGTGGAGGAGAAGTATAAAGTGGCAGGGAATGGAAATACAACCTCAAATTTGTACTCAAGTACAGTACTTGAGTAAATGTACTTTGTTACATTCCACCTCTGCTGACATTTTATCTTAGAAATAAAGTATATAAATAAAGGTACTGCATTGTCCTTCAGACACATTAGGAAAGGCAGACAAACAAGAGAAAACACTCGGACTGTAACGTGCGATGGCAACATGTTATTGGCGGTGAATACCTGAACCCCAGCTGAGGGCAGACACTGGCTACTATGACAGATCCATCAAAGCAGCGGAGGCTGTCTCTCCTGATGTGGACTCCGGCATGGGCTCTGCCTGCTGCTGAGAGCTGAGGCTCGCTCTGCATTGTCCACTGGCACACAGCCAAACTGGCCCTGCTACTATTGTCCTTCACCCTCCAAGCTCTGAAGCCTGCTATTCAATTAAGATACATGAACTTTGCGATGCATGCTTCAAGAGATGCTTTAAACGCAGCTCCGGTATCAGGAGCCTGCATTTAAATGAATGAGCGTCGTCACATGCAGAGGCTCTTTAAAGTTAATCGTGATGTGGAGACGGCCTTTATGAAACGTTTTTTTTTTTTTGTCATGCTTTCTTGCAGACCATATGACACCGTGCTGTACAGTATGCCTCGGACCAGACTTTCGAACAGTCCCGGCATCATCTGGTGTATCTGTCACATCCACAATTACATTATTGCTGTTTCACTCACACGAGCCACTGTGTCAGAGCTCTCAAAACCAAACAGATGGAGCTAGTTGGCAACAGAAGGCATGCAAATCATGGATCATTTGATTGGAGATCTTATTTAATTATTCAACCAAGTGGCCATCTTGGAGAAGGCTCAATACAAGCTGCCTACTGTACAATATGTGTAAGCAACTGTTACAATATTCAGCTAATAATGAGCTACACAAAAAGATGAAAACCAAGACATTGTGTCTTTGGAGTATGCATGAAATATGGACATTTTATATCACAGAGTCCAATTTATGAGCTAATGAATGTTTGCCTTCACTGCACTACAGTCTTTTACAATGTGTGCATTGATTGATGCATTGCATTACTCCCATTTTTTCAATGCTGTAGCCTAAATAAACAGGTGCACACGGTATGATAGCTGTCAATTTTCCACTAAACCTTGAATTTAAACCTTAACTTGTAACTGGTGTAGTAGGTGTGGTTGGGGATTGTGGGAGAACCCTGATGTGTGTGTCCTTGTTGATGGATTTGTGTCGTTGGATTGTTATTATTACAGGGCTCCTCTGCAGTTTGGAAAAGTATGAAATTTGAGGGAAATTTGGAGTATTGCCCTTATTCTGTTTTCTAAAATATAAAATTCAGAATTTCTAAAAAATAGATTAAATATAAGCAGTGTTTGGAGCAGGCAGCGCAGCAAAAATATTTGCAGGTGTGTGATGGTACGTGTCCGCAGGGACCGTCGCGCCACATCGCGTTTTGAGAGACGGGGCATCGCGTTGCCATTTAATTTGCATTGAAGTTAAATTCTAAGTTACTTTATGCAAATCAGGGGCATCCAGCGCGACTCACCGCCTCCAGAAACTCCTGAAAATCTTTCAGACTAATCGCTGTCGATCTAAAATGAAGACAGATTCAGTAACATGGTTTATTTATCGCCTCAAATGTTTAACTTGGTGTTTACTTGCGGGTGTTGACTTTGCGTTGAACATCATGTCAGGGGGTAGAACAGTTTTCTAATGGAAAAACGTCAAATTAATTTTATTAGTAATCGATAATCGATTGTTAAGGCGGCCGACTACCGATTAAAGAAATTGCGTAAAAATTTGCATCCCTAGTATGGAATTTTGAAAATGTGTAGGAATGCTGTTATTATTTATGTGCTTAACTCATGAACTATCTCTACAGACACATACAGTTTGATGTTCATTTTATACAAACCTTATGAAACCTTGGAAACAAATATTGGTAACTGGAGAGGCAGCTGTGACAAAGAACCAAAATTACAATCATGTGGAATGAGACCAAGGATTTCAAGTAGGGAAGTAAATTAAATGAAAATGTAGTGTTGGCTGAAATAGTTAGCAGAAAAACAAAATGAGCTGTATTTAACATTCAGGCACAATGCTGAAAAGTGACAATTGCTTATCTCCATGGAGATCAATAATGGCTGCAGGATCATTGTGTAAAGTGTCTGCAGGTTTAATGCAGATAGGATGTCATTATTATTTTCTTTCTCCTAATGACCATCATTATGCACGGACACTGATTGAATTCCATTTGTTACCTACGTTTGAGCCTGAGTGGAATAATTACCATTTAAGTATCTCCATTAAAATTCATGCACGGATGTTCATACTCAGACCTTCTTTTTTAAAAATAACTAAGATATTCTTTGAATACAAAATTCATCGGATACAACCCGGCCCTGCTTTAATACTTCAAGTCTAATTACATGTGAGTGTTATTAGAGCATGTCTTCTTTTTTTAGTTTGTATAATTTTTTTTTTTTTTTTTTTTTTTAAATGATGTGTAATCTATTTTAAGTTTTTCTGTCCTGTATAAGTAAATTATATTATTTTGTTTTACTATGTGTACTACTATGTTTTCTGATTATAATTCTGTTTTTGAGCAGAAGATGCACAGACTGTTGGATGAGCAGTCTCTGCTCTGCTCTCAACTCAGAGTCTTTGTACCTGGAACTGTGGCCGCATCACCGAGCCCTGCCCCCAACAGGACAGTAGCCACTCAGTGTTGTCTGCCCACCTGGAGCACCTCCCTCAGACACTCGCCTCCTGGAACAAAGTGTTTCTGTGAGGGCCTGGGCTGTTCTCCCACCAAGGCAGACAAGCTGGACATGACGGGCTTCCTCCAGAGAGTAAGAACATTACGTTATTATATGGAGGGAAACAAGTAGAGAGTGCCTGTTTATGACAGAAGACTGCATTTTTTTAACCAATATACAGTCCAGATGTCACTTGTTTTGTTTGACGGGATTGCCGCCAGTGATGTTGTGGTGATAAAAGTGGGGGTGCAATTGATTGATTGAAACCTTTATTTAGACAGGGAAGGCCATTGAGAGCAAGCTCTCTTTTACAATGATGCCTTGACTACAGTACATATAAAACAATTAAAAGCACGCAAGAATTATAGTATACAGTACATTAACAGAATAAAAAATAAATAGACCAAGGACATCAACATGAGGGACAACATCAATTTGAAGAAAACGGGGGGCACTATTGTGTATAAAATGGCGTCATCTGCATACAGATGAATTGTACTATTTTTAACATTTACACCTAATTAATTTATAAAAAATGTAAATAAAAGTGGTCCTAGAATGGAACCCTGTGGCACACCTTTTTTTCTAACGCTCATGAAAGCTGGAGTGATAGCCATCAGTCTCAACAACTTGTGTTCTACCACTCAGATAATTTGCAAACCATTTATGTGATTTTTCATCAAATCCAATAGTATCTAGACCTTTCAAAAGAATTTGATGATCGACTGTATCGAATGTCTTAGATAAATCAGTAAAAAATGGTAACACAATCCTACTTATTATCTAATGCACTAGCTACATCATTTAAGACTTCCGATGCTGCCGAACAGTACTATGGCCTGGTCTAAAACTTGATTGATATGATTTTAAGGTGGAGTGTTTAGATAAAAAACTTCTCACCAACACTTTGGCTAGACACAATAGTTTGGGAAATGGTCAATAGCTATTTAGCTCATCATGCAGTTGCAACGTTGATTCTTAGTTTAAAACGGGACATAAACAGAGGTCTCCAAGGTCAAAGTCCAGCGTTTCTTTGCGTTCCACTTTCTAAATGTTGTGTGTCCTGTTTTCCAGTTGAAGGAGTCTTTGCTTCATTCTGTCAACACAGACTCATTGGAATAAAAGGTGAGGTTTTTTTTAAACTTTAATCATTGCTGAACAGTCTACTCTTGATTCAAAGGTCATCCATGTTTCTCCATAAAGGAAGCTCAGTGGCATGCACAATATGCACATTGAGCATCATGCAATAACATTTTCGCATTCTTATATTAACTTTCTCATACTTTTTTTCATACGGTGGGCTTGTACGTGTGCGCCACGCCAGATTCAGCAAACACTCCTAACTTCAGATAGCTGTGTAAATGTCCCGCGTAAACATGATGAATACCAGCAGTTCGGAGATGAGCATGCGTTCATGAAAATTGTAAATTAGCATAATTAATGCCCCAATAATACCATATAAGGCTAAGTGTCCTGCCACATATGTGCGGAAGTGTTCATTCATGAAAATGGCATCAAAGCTCAGAGATTGAAGTCCTGCGTTCAGAGATCCTTAAAGAAAAGTTTATATTTTAAAGATCTCCTCCAGACATGTTTTAAAGTATGTACAAATACTCTGCTATGATTAATATTTAGTTTAACATGGTTTTCCTACAAAAAAAGTAAAAACAATATATATATAAAAAACTCTGAAAAGACTCTGAAAAGACTCATCAAGAAATTCTGGATCTTGCCTAAAGCCCGTCCACCACCGCTGCCCAGTAACTGGGGCATTCTGTGGAATACTATGAAATAAATGTATTTGTTAGTTTCTCTTTGTTATTTGCATTTGTATGATGCATTATTGTGCTTTTTTGTGTGTTTCAGGTGCCAGGGGTGCTGCATGAGACGGAATCTGAAGTATTCCATTCACTGAAGAATATGCCTTATTTTTCATATTTAGTTTTCTGATACAGGGTTCCTACGCAGTATGGAAAAGTATGGAATGTGATTTTAGTAATTTCCAGGTCTGAATAAGTATGGAAAAGAGAGTAGGGACAAATATTTGTGTTTCCAGATATTTGTCAAGTGAAGTGGAGCAGATGGACCCAAATGCAGGAGACTGCAGAGAATACTTGAATAGAGAATTTAATAAAGGAAGGCACAGCAAAACAGGACTCAACACAACAAAATCAAGGAACCAACAAAGACTGAACTGCAAACCATGGCTTAAATACAAACTCATCTGATGAGGTGAAGAAGAGATGAAGTGCAGCTGGAGAGATGGGTGGGGAAGTTCAGGTGAGGGGAATGAAGGGATTAGACATGAAAACTGGCAGGGAGCTGATTGGCTGAGGAAAAACTGGGAGCTGGGAAGGACTAACGAGGATGATATGGAACAGGTGCCGGATTCACAATAAGATAAAACTTTGGAGGTTAAGAAGTTTCTCAAGTGCAATTCTTGATTATTTTCTTACGATCTAGCAGATTTCGTATGTAAATTAGGCATAGCATCTTTGACTATAAACGACCAAAATGTTATTTCAATTTATTAAAATAAGCATGTTTATCAACATTATTTCATAACACTATTTCAGAAACGCATGTTTAAGTGAACTATTTTCGTAATGTAAGAGAAAGTTTCCAAACAAGCCGCCATGTTGGTCTGGTTTGAAATCCGGGAGCAGACAGCGCTCGAGCGAAAGCATTCGTCCAATCAGGTGCAGCAAGGTGTTTGTGTTGTTTTAGGAGGTGGAGCCTGTATGTTTTCTTTGTTGGTCAGTAGTTATGGAAGATAAATTGACAACTGCTGTGTCAGGATAAGCATCCAATGCTCAGAAGCGGCGCGATCCCTCGCATCTAAAAACACCTCTGCTGACACGAACCATAAGAGAGAGCGGGCCAGATATTAAGCATAGCTATTTGTACTGAAAAATATGGTCTGAAAAAATCTGTACATTTGAGTCTGGATATGGAATTTTAAGATGAAAAATGTGTAGGAACCCTGGTGAAAAATGTTTCACATTTGACTCTGACCACTGCAAGCTGCATGAGATGCAAACTTCTGAGCGACTGTCTTTTTTTGTAAAAGAAAAACGTAGAATCCCAGGACCTAAAACCAAAGCAATAGTAACGACATAGGGTAGGCTGTTTTTGAATGATTAAAATGTTTATTTACCAGGTAAAAGATCTCTATATAATAATATAAATATAAGAACGAGTTATTTAATGAAGATGTTATTACACACTTTGCCTCTGCTCAGTGAATGCACATAATACCACTACAATAAACAGTGTAACATGTTTGTATGATCATATGAGTCTTTGTTTGATTGTGTAGAAAGCCGTTACGGCTGTCGTGCTGCAGAAGAGCTTCGGAACAATAGTCCAACGAACCGCGGCACACACTCGAGAGCAGGATGTACCAATTAGCAGAGTACAATCCCTCAGGACTTCAAAAGGCTTCGGTTTGGTCGGAACATCACAAGTGTTTTATTTGTTGGAAACAGAGCTGATATAATCTGTCGCTCCTGTTCACTTCCATGAACAACGCCACGTCATATTGACAGAAATATAAACATCTGACAAAGTACTCAAAACCTCCTCTGTGGTAGTTCCTGCTACAGTAGGTGTCTCCAGGACCACATTTTTGCCATGATGACACGCACGCACGCGGTGAAAACAAAACCAGTGTCTCTGTCTCAGCTGGTAACAACTAAAGCCCTGTCTATATTTTTGTAAACTGATATTTTCCTCTATGTTTTGGCTTCTCATCCACATGTAAGCAGTTTTATGTCACACAACGTTTTTCCGGAGCTTTTGGGAAACAATGACATCATCATACCCCAGTTTGTACTTCTAAAACCCAGAAATGAGTTAGCATTTTAGCTCTTCCGGTTCCCTCACGGTTGCTCCTGTCTGCTTATATGTACAGTAGCAATGTCATCATACCATAGACTGTATGCATCCTGAAACCTGTCAGGTCACATGGGAAAAGTTTTTAGGAGGGCTTGTTGGGAAAAACAGCATTTTAACATTATAAAATACGTATTTCGACCAAAATGTTAATGTTTGGATTTCAATACATAAGGAACACTACTGGAAAGCTACATAATTATATAAAAACCTAAAAAAGAAAAGAAAAACAAATACAGCAAATGCATGTTTTATGAGGAAAGAAAGGAGCAGCAATGATTTGAATGATGGTGAAGTGTTTTTATAATCATCAACATAATTCAGTATGTGTTTTTGTATCACAGAAGCGAGCAAAAACAATTGGCACAGTTTTAAACTTTGGATAGATTGGAGGACAAAAGTGCCAGCTTTTTCCATTTGGGTATACAAAATAGGTGTGAATTTCACAAAAATGGAGGGTCTTCAAGTGTTAAGTTTACACTGTGAGGGTGTATCAGATGTTCTGTCTGTGGAGAGGAGCTAATAAGACTTGTATTGATATTCAGCAGCACTTCCAGTATCTCTCCAGCCTGTGCGTGCGTGTGTGTGTGTGTGTGTGTGTGTGGGGGGGTTATGCTCCTCCTCCCAGCTTCATAACCCTGAGAGACTCAGCTCCAGCCTGTCTGTCTGTGTGACACTGCTGACACTGAGGTAAGAACACACTCTGATCCTTAATTCATCATGGTGGCTTGCTTTTTTATTTGTATTCCTGTTTTAGCTGTTTGATTTTTCCTCTGCTTCTCCGTTTGTGTTTATTTGCAGCCACATTCTTTATGACTTTTGTTTCTTTTTAGTTCTTCTGGTTTCTTTCAGTTTCTTTCATGTTGCCATGTTGGCTGTCATCTGTGACAATTTGGAAAATCAGATACGACGGCTTCTGCTTACATGACAAAATGTTAAAACGTGCATGTTAAAAGTTTAAAGATACACAAAGTGATGATGAAGATTGTATAGACAAAGAACTGCTGTTTGACGCATGCACACACGCACAGCCCTGAAGTGCTTTATCCTTTGTTGGTGTCATAAGGTCCACTAATGAATAATGGATTGTGGATGTACGTGCATGTGTGTGTGTGTGTGTGTGTGTGTGTGTTATGTGATCTGTGTAGAAAGCCCACAGGGCCTCAGAGATGACGACTGGCTGTATGAGGTCGACCCTGGAGCCTGAACAACGACTGATGACACAGGAGAGCAAACACTGTAAGCACAGAGCTCGGACAATTTAATTCAAATAATAATACTATTAATAATACAATGTTTCAATTCAAATGCCACTTATCTTCAGTTTAAAAAAAAAAAAGATATGATATAGTACAAAGTAAAGAATAATCATTAATGAAAATAATTGTTTAAACTATTTTTTTTCTTAATTTTCCATGAAACACCAATAAATCCCTCATTTTTTCTGCCAGTGGGCCCAATGGGCTGTCATTTTCAATTTTTCATTTCTACCAGAGATGGTACATTTCCTGTATCTGTGTCATGTGTGTTTAGTTACAGCCCCACCTCTTTAGGAGACTAGCAGCAGAGTGTTTTGATTATTGATTCCAATGGGGGAAGTGAATGTCAACACAGATCATGATCGATCCTTTCACCCCATAGGTCATTCAGCCTTTGTCGCATGATTGAATGGGCGTTATCCGTCATTTTCAGCCTCATAGATATGGGTCAGTAGGGGCCTGCTGGCCCTGCTAGCAGAAGGCTGTTATCAGCGTATTGAATGGGCTGACAACTAACGGTTATTGTGACTGGAGCAAAGGTGGAAGTCAGATGATGAGGTATAAATAGCATCCAGATTCCATGTAAGGAGGTAGAAACTACATTTTCTGTCATTTTGATAAGTCATTTTCATATCCCATAAGTGTCCCGACGTACTGTAAGTTACATAACGGCCCATTCAATGCAGGTCGCAAAATGCTCAATCCACAGAGAAATGCACACATGCATGCAAACTGTGCCTTTAAACGAGCCGTCAGGACTTCTGTATGGTTGTGATGTCACAACTATATATAAAGTGTCGCTACATTGCCGTTACAGTCAATCCCCGGCTGCAGTGACGGTGACGGGTATGATGAAGTTGGTTAACAACTGTTTGTCTGGCTGTGTGACAGACACAGAGACGCTGGTGGACAGGAAGTCAGAGATGAAGGATGAAGAAGAGGAGGAGGAGGAGGCTCTCTGCGCAGAGAATCAAGAGGCAGACCAGAAGAAACCTCGCAGAAAAGACACACCCGTCCTCAACTCTCCTCCACATATACCAGGTCAGCACGCACACATGCACGCACCCCGACAAAATCAATACACTGTGTCCACTCAGAATTGTACGTTTATATTGTGATTATTCGAATCTGTGCTGCCTTTTGAAGTTTTGTGTCTACAATATTACATATAGTCATACAGGTTTGGTATTGCCTTCCAAAACAACCCATATGAGCATTTTCTGATCTGCCACTACTGACAATGCTGTCCAAACCCCATATGACTTACCATAAAGTGAGCATGTCTGTAAAGGAGAGACTTGTGGGTACCCATAGAACCCATTTCCATTCAGATATCTGGAGGTCAGAGGTCAGAGAGAAAATGGCCATGATAGTTTTTCTCTCGCCAAAGTGTAGCCTAACTTTTAAACATTATTTCCTGACAAGCTAGCATAACATGGTACCAATGGATTCCTTAATATCTGGCCTCTAGCTTTATAACGGAGTCCACTACAGCCTCTTAAAAACAGTAAGTCAGTTGTAGCGATCCTGCGGGTCTCATACTGGGGTGACACCTGGGGTGGCCAATCAGATTTCAGGGGTGGCCAGGGCCTATGTGGTCATGTGGTTTGGAGGACTTTTGGGGTTTCTTGGTTTAAAGCTGACAAACTGTGTTTTTCTTCTCTTTAGGAGTGAGACTGCTGAAAGCGGAGAAGCAGATGGTCCACTTAGAGGATGAGGAGAAAGATGTGAAGGATTAAAGTCTTTATTTAACTTTAAAAAAATGTTTGTCAATAAATGTTCACAATCTCATTAAGTGTTTCTTCGACAAAACATTTCATTTTCTTTAGTTCACTGGCCACACTCATTGGTTGGTCACAATGAGCTGCACATATTCTGGGATGTGTAGACTTGTTTAGAGGGTGTAAAATCATCTTTAAGGCATTATGACTACAGGGCATATCCCAAACATGTACAATTATGCCACACATGGATTCATAAAGTTTTAAACAAAGAGCCCCATTCAATGTATGGAAGTACTTTGTTATAGTCATTAGCATGACAGCAATAATTGATTCATACATTTAGTCTTACCAAACATGCCAGGAAGGTAAATAGACTGTACTTGTATAGCGCTTTTCTAGTCTTTGCGACCACTCAAAGCACTTTACACTACTAGTCATTCACCCATTCACACCACATTCATACACA
>JAOVVB010240591.1:0-22123 GCA_028570985.1 Heterobranchus longifilis | reverse complement strand
ATTTGGGGTTCAGTATCTTGCCCAAGGATACTTCGACATGTAGACTGCAGGGGCCGGGGATCGAACCACCGACCTTCTGATTAGTGGACGACCGCTCTACCTACTGAGCCACAGCTGCCCCATCGACAAAAACATCGGCATCGGCTAATCGGTCAAATTGTTATTTTAAACATCGGTATCGGCCCAGAATTTCACAATCGGTGCATCCCTAATCCAAAGACAACCTGTGAATATTGGACAGGTGGCCATCACCACGTGCAGACGTACCTGTCCCTTTCTGTACTGCGGCAGACGGCTGGTCTGGAACTCCTCAGGCAGGACGGTGAGCAGCTCCAGCAATGCCAGGCAGCGTGCCCGCCCGTCCACCCCTCCCCCCTCCTCCTGGAATACCCGCACCATCTCTGCCACTGCGCCGGGCCAGGCCTCGGGCATTGTGTTGAGTGCCAGAGAGGCCAGGGCCACACATAGCCGGGTGAGCACCATCTTGGAGCCGGAGGAGAAGCAGGCAATCTGGGAGAACAGCTGGGTCTTCAGTGACTCGTACTGGTCCGTGGGGATGTCTGACCAGTAACGAGAGATCTTGGTGTGAAGCGCGCTCGCACCAAAGTACTGGATCTCTGGCACCTGTGTGACAGATGATAAGATGGATGCAAATTACGCAAAATGCTTTTTTTCCAGTGCGTGTGTCCGTGTGAGTGTTTGTGTGCGCACTATACCTTATCTGGGCTCAGTAGGGCCCAGCAGAACTGCCAGGCCTGAGGCGAGACCTGAGCCTGCATAAGCCATTTCTGGGCCAGATTCTTGTTTTCTATATTGGGATCATAGTACAACTGGTGGAGGGCCTAGAAATAAAGAAGAAAAAAAGAGGAGAATAATGAGAGAGAAAAGTCCAAGAATCCACAATCTGTAGATTGGTTAAACCGCGAGGGGGTTGAACAACTTTATACAAACTAAGTCCATTTGAGAAATGTTTACAACTACGCTACAAACATTCACAATAAGTGGGTGTAAGAGAGAAGAGAAACACAGTCCTTTGAGTTCCCGTTTGATGGAAAGAGCTGGTTACCTTGAGAAAAGAGCATCTTTTCTCACGCGCAAACAGGCAAGCACACAGACGCATAGTAGACGGTTTACCTCGAAAACCTGAACAATGGAGAAAGCAATGACCTGAAAACAGCACTCTCTGAAGTAGAGCTTGGAGTAATTTGAGTACTTGAGTGCAGGGAGGAAGTAGAGGAACAAGAAGGAGCCAGCCAAAGAGAAAGTAGATAAATGAGAGAGGGAAATAAAAGAAGGGGAAAAGGGAGCATTAATTAAACAGACACCTCTAATCCTGGTAGTGCCAGAAGAGAGGTTTAGACACTACTCTGCAAAAAAATGCCTGTTTTCTCTCTCTCACAGCTCACACACAAATACACACATACATGTACATGCTCACTGAACTAAAAATGCTGGCAGCCAGCACTAAGTGTCTGACAAGCAACACAGGGGGAAAAAAATCTATTCAGCGAGCTTCTGATCCTTGTCTTTACCCCCGAAGCCTGCTCACATACATCCCTCCACCAGCAGTCATTCTCTCCTCTTTTTTCCTTCTCATTTCTCTCTCTCTCAATTTGCACCCCCCCCCCCCTCTTCATCTCAGTCTTCTTCTAAAATCTACATTTCCCCCCAGTCCCTCATCAGAGGCTGTCAAACAAGGGAGGATGAATAACACTGTGAAGAAACCACAATGGGTCACAGAGTGTGATGATGATGCAATTGCAGCCGTAGAGAGGAACATCAATACAGCGTCAATGCCTCCTGGAAACAGAGAGTCTCAGGTGGTGTTCTCTCCCTGTCTGCCATCCTGCAACGCAATTATCCATCTCTGCTTACTGTATGAGACTCTGAGCACAGCTGGCTGGGGTGTTAATAAGCTGATTGTTCGTAAAGAGTCAGGTGGCATTTTGTACATGTGTGTGTGAGACAGCTATAGGTGCAGGTACAGTACGTGCAGCAGGTCCTGTATATACAGTATGCATGTGGCTTTGACTGATTCTGTAGTGCACTATTTCTACAGGCTTTTTTATTGGCATTACATTTGACATGTGTTGCCAAAGCACAATTACAAAATACAATGAATGAAATTAACACAAAAATAAAGCGAATAACAATATTATAACACTGACATCTACCACAGCCATGTTCCGATTTTCATGATAATCTTTGCACTTTCTTTGAAGGAAAGCCACCGCACGTATGAAAATAGGCATTTTTTGCTTTCAATTTGAACAGAGCTGCATGACAGAACTGATGAAAAATGAATGTGTGCAATATGGCAAGGTCTTTCGATGGATCATTATCACGCCTTCATTCTAAAAAAGAAAAAAAAAAAAACCCATTAGGATGTTTTTGTTCGTCAGCTCCACTCTGCCCTTTCTGTAAACGAAGCTGTGATATCGGAGTTCAAAGCAGCAGCGGATCATTACCGCAGTCCACTGTGTGATCGCGGACCTCTCCTTATCCAATCCCAAACAGCGCTGTGTCTGAGCGTGTCTGTTCCTCCTAGGTTTATTATCAAAGCACAAGACACAAAACAGTCTGTTCATTTTGCTGCTTTAATCTTCTCACCGCCTGTCTCCTCCTAGAAATCACACCAGACATGCAGCAGTTATGTTGACTAACTAACTGCAGTTGCCCATCACTAATTGGTTCTTAAAAAAAAAAAAGCAAAACAAACGTGCACACCCCTATATAAAAAGTAGTGTTTATTTGTAGCTGAAGTAACTAATAATTGTATCTACAGATGGTGGCAGCCTGCCTGAGCCACCTGGCTTTACCTGAGGATGGGACGCTCTTGGCAAAAACTGTCAAAGGTCATTAGCCTCCTCTACAGTCCCGTTCCAACAGGAGGAGGAAGAAGAGGGATGCAAATGAAAAAAGAAATGGCTCAGTTAGACGGATTCACCATCTGCTCACACATAAGCACAGATTTACTGTAACTGGTATACACTAATGTGCTCATGACCAAGCCCAGGAGAATAACTATAGTGTAGGTCGTGAGCTGCGTTAAAGACCACTACGATACCTATACTATACAAAATGTCAAGGACGAATATGAAGCAAATTAATGAGATAGGAGCCATTATCTATAAAAGATGATTTACCATATTAAAGCGATCAGCAAGTACAAGGCAGGAGATGCAGATAAAGAGAAAAAGGTGGCAGCAGGACGCTTTTGTAAACATTATAGATATCTCTCCTTCCCCACAGGAGGCACATGTGCACGAGCCTACACACACACATTTTGTCTTTGCACACTGTGTTTACACACAGCGGGTAATGGCATCTCGCTGCCATAGGTTCAGTGTGTTTTCGAGCCATCTGTCCACTAGAGTGTCGCCATCAAAGTCATTGTGGTGACGGGAGGGCAGCGTTGTTGCTGTGCTACAGAAGTCATCGTCACACCACTGACCCATCATGACACTGTGCTATAACTGTGAGAACCAAAGACATGCAGAGGAACGATGATTAATGAGGGAACAAAGAAGAATAGTTCGTGCGAGAGTGTGCGCGGGTGGTTGTTGACAGCACGCAGCCAAGACAGAAATTAAGAATACCATGTTGCCAATAGTGATAAAATCTCAGCGCATGAACAGCAAACACACGAGTGTCTCAACATGCAAACCTCAGTTACATGAACAATTTCCACCACATAATTCAGAAGACTGATCACCTGCAGTCACTGAATCAGTGGACATATGATGCGGTCTCCAAGCCTGCTAAAAACTATAAAACAAAAATGCCTGCACTAGGATATGTGTGTATCATGTAACCTACAAGACATGTGTTCCACCTTGAACCCATATACATTTCTATCAATGACTGGATGGTAATAGTCATCACAATCCCTCTTTTCCTTCTGAAATAGCCTCTCCGGCCACCACTCAATACACCGTGCATCACTTCTCAGTGTCAAATTCCCCTGCTATGTTCTGTAATACGTTAGCTGGCAGGCTGAATCATCTCCTCTGCTTTTAAATGCCATAAAACTATTTTATAAGAAGACAGCACTTGCTGTCACATACATCTTATCTTAACTTTACTTGGACACAGTTTCTAAAAGGCAGAGCCTGGGAGCTACGCGTTACTGAATGGACCTTGACGGCCTCCTGTGTGGGTCGAGAGGTGACCAAGTGTTTACATAGAAGCCACCCCTGACAACGTGCCCTTGAGCAGGATGCTGAACCACACTATCCCAGTACTGTGCTCTGGTCATTTTGGGTGGTACAGCAGTTGTTTGTCTCAGGGGAGACATGCAAAATGACTAAATCCTAACAGAGCAAAATGTACAGCTCCGAATTTCCTCTACAATCCACTTGCTTGGAATAGTGATTCTAGACAAGGTTAATTATAGTCGAACGGAAATGTAAGGCAGTATACATTCCCATTCATTATACACACAAAGATACTAACAATGTAGTACTTTGTTTCACAGACCCAAGATTGAACAAAGAGCTTTCTATTGGATGCATACACATACTGGGCAAGGAACCATCATCTCTCCACCACCATGTATACAACAAGCACACACTCTCCACCATCCCACTGAACAACAGTGACAATTCTGCACTGCTGGGGTTTTATATTACACTCTTTTAGCAAATGGTTTTGCTCTCATCGTATGGGAAGCGCAATTTGGCTTTCTATTGATGAACACTACGACGTGTCTGCTGCTGGTGTGTATATTTACAGTCTGCAGTTGTGACTGTTTGGCAGATAAGATAATAAAATTACAGGAAAAAGTAACATTTCTCTCATCAACTTTTTCTAAATGCATTAGTGGTCGCAGATACTAATATGATGTTTTTACATCCACACAGATACTAAATAAACCAATCGTCTCCCTCTTATTCCAGTGAATAAACAGCATCATGCTGATGCCATAACTAATTAAGTGCAAATATGTCAAGCCAAATTATCTAAAATAATAAAATATGGAAAGAAAAAAAAATCATCTCAAATAGTCTAAATATATTGTCTAAATATAGCTGAGTCTTAGAAGGACAATAACTCATCCGTTTTGAAATGCAAGTGTGGTGTTATTACAAAAGTGCTCATTGCCTTCAAGGGAAATTATACTTCAGATGCTGTTTGTCATGTTTTATCAGTTAATGAGATTACTGATGGCGCTGTACCGCTGGGAGAAGACTGAATGCTTTAACATGATCTGAAAATGCACCTCAGAATAAAACCTCAAATCAGAATAAAATATCATGACATGATGGCATGATATTTTAGTGGCTGCTTTGTACTGTTTTCCAGTGTGTTAAAAAGATTAAAAGCAGAGCTGTTTAAAAGGTCAGACTTCAGTGTATAAACATACAGTTCAATGACATCACAGATGACGTTCGTAAAACTTTTTAATTAAAATGTTTATTGAATTATCACTACACTAATATTTAACCACTGCAAGCATCTCTTGTTTCAGATAATCAAATAAATCACTGAATGCCAAATGCATATCTGACATGTGGCTCAGATTATTGTTTTGATGAATATCATATCACATGTGCTCGCTTGGGGTAAGGTCACACTTCTATTGTAAATGAGACAATTAAATACCAGAGAACTCAATAACAAGGTTAGTGTATGGTCATTGTGTTTAGATGTAGCCAAGTTGTTACAGGGATAGTCTGTGTTGTCTATAATGTGTAATCTGTAGTGGTCTCAGTAATATTTGTTTGTTGTGTACTGAACTGACTGTCGCTCTGAATCATTTTGAAAGAGCAACAGCCAATGGAGAAGCTCCAATTCCACTGATGTCATCAACCACATTGACCAATGGTGTTACTTATTCGCTGACACCACTCAGTGACAGACTTTCCCCTTTATAGGGCTGGCTCCCCAGCCTTGCTGCGGTCCAGTCAAAAAGGAACATAGAATGAGTGATCTATCACCCATATATCTAAATCCAGTATGACATTTGAGAAAACCTAGGGACAGTATTAGATCCAGCATGTCTGCTGGCAATCATCAAACATGATGCTGGCCTGTAATGGTATAGGCAATCTACATGAGTACCTATTTAGTTTTCTCTCAAGAAAGGCAGGGAGTGCAGAATCCATTCATCAACTTCATGCCATACACCACTGCTGACCTTATGTGACAAAGATGGCGAGTAATTTTTAGTGCACTTTGTGAATGCAATCATATGTGTCATCATGAACCGCATATTAGCCCCCTCCTAACTTTCCACTCCTGCAGCTGAGCACAGCCTACCGTGGCAGGCAACAGGAGCAGCTGTGTTGGAAGGGAATCAGAGGAGTATGGTTTCTTCTGTTCATCTTGAAGCATCAGGTTCAGTGTTTACTTTAGAACTGAAGTCAGGATCATTAAGTCAGAGGGGATGATCAGTGTGAGGTGTTTATCTGTTGCAACACCTGTATGGTATGTGTTACCTTATTCCACACAAAAGGGTACTTAACCTTGATTTTTCGTCCTTACTATTATTTATTATTTAACACACAAAAGGGATGGCTCATTAGGCATGTGAACTTGTTAAAATGACATGTTCAGTCCAAAATGTAGTGACTCAAAATTGCTGTCTATGCACACACCTGCTTTCTGACAACTGCCGTCTGCTGTGCTTTGTCCCGATGAGACCCTGTCACAGGCAAGAGGTCAGGCTCCTTTACTACATAAACACATTCATCACATTTTTGATCAGACCAGATAGATTCCAGTCACATGAGTGAATAATGAAAATGTTTACTGTATGATGCTAGGCAGACCTTTACTTTTACACAATTCTTTCCTAATGGTCATAATTCAATTCAGTTCAATTCAATTTTATTCATAGTATCATGTCATCACAAAAGTTATCTCAGGACATATAGAGCAGGACTAGAACAGGCTCAATGGTTTTCAAAGTCCCAACATCACCCAAGAGCAAGCGCTACAATGTGACAGTGGTGAGAAAAAACTGTGTTTTACAGAGAGAGAAAAAAACTGCGTTTTACAGAAAAAAAAATGCTTTTACTTAAGGCAGAAATCGCGAGCAGACCAGGCTCTTGGGCTCCATCTGCATCTGGTGTTGGTAGTATTACAAGTGCAGCAAGCGCAGCAACGATCGGGCCACCATGGCCCACATATTCTAGAGCCCTGACATTAAGTAAAAATAAAACATAACAGCAAACTCTCATACAGTGCAGACTATATGTGTAGTAGACTAAATCTAAGCGATTATACTACTGCATGTTGTATCCATTATAAATTATTCTCAGGACAAGATTTCGTGATTTTTGAATTTGTTGAGCTAATGTTTAGTGCCCATTGAGGGAGAATGTACCCTACAGCACAGTCAAAAAGAGTTACACAGTATCTTTTATTTTCCTCACAGTCTTTGTACACAATCTCCCATTTTGTCGTCCTCCCTGGAATAAATCTAACCTCAGGGATGTCTGAACACAACACAGTTTAAAGAAGGTTTCCCCACGTCATACTGATCAGTAAAATTAGACTAGCTAGCTAACTCCCAGCAGTCAGCTGTTGCAGGCTGCAGGAACTCCTAGACTACCTAAAACGACACGAAAGGAGACCCCCACCCTGCCATGTGCTGCCATCTGAGACGTTTGTGTCTCAGCATTTAGAGGAAGTGTTAAAGCTCAACCTGCCAACCAGACATGCGCTTCTGCCGAGGCTTGTCCTCAGACAGACACTATCATTTCACTTTATTGGAACAAATACAACTGGTATTTTCTTCAAACTTGGCATACAATGATAAGAGTTAGATTGAGAGATTATGTTCGGGCATGACTACAGAGTGTTCTCGATGCACGACCATTTGGTTTTATAACACATTTGCATAATGAAAAGACACATAAAAAGGGACTTATCCTGTTTCAGAGACTGCCTTACATGAGGGACACGCCACATTGTTCTGGCTTCCTTGACAAGCTAAGGGTAGATCTCCTGCTTCTGACAGCAGAGAGCCGGGGTCAACTGGGGTTAACCCTGTCTAACCCTCTGGGCCACCTGGAGACCCCCACCACACAGCTCACCAGGATTATCCCACACCCTCCTACACATGAGTAGCACACATATCAAGGGTCATGGAGGTCATTTCTGTCTCTGTCTCTCTCTCACACACTCTTTCTCTCGCTGTCTTTGATGCCTGTGTTCTAGGATGCTGATCCTGTAAATGCTATAGGATGAAAGGCCTGGTCCGGCACAGGCCTGTGTGACCTCTATAGCTTCAGCTATGGGAGCCGGCTGCACCCCTTTTTGTTTGGGTTGACGCTTGAGGGAAGCTGTCACCCCTGAGGTCAGCCGGCGGGGGCGAGCTGAGTGACTAGAGGACCACCTCCTGTCACCATTAAATGATTTATGGAGAAGAGACACAATCCCAGCTCCTGTAAGATCAGCCCAATCGCCAGAATAAATGTCGGCATTGTATGTTTCTGCAAACCATGGATATGTTACATTTGTACGGTTCATATGTAGCGGATATCAACGTGATCTCATGAGGAAGTGTATAAATATAGCATGCAACTATACGCATTCAGGACCCCTTGGCATCACTTTTATGCACCAAGCTTACGGTTGCAGTTTTGTGAATTCAAGAAAAAGTTTAGGCAACAAAACTAGGTGGGTAAATTTAGGAAAAACATTGTGGTTTGGGTTAAAATAAGAACGTAAATTCCGTAAGTTACATAATCAAAGTAAATAGCAAAAATCAACGGTTAACTCGTTTTTGTCTCGAACTGGTCTGCTGCTCGGCAGCCGTATGGTTTCACGCCATCCACTGTCCCCTCCTCCTCCTCATGAGAAACTCAGCTCATATACATGTGACCTGAACTACGTCACGTTTAGAAATGTTGATACGATACGTACTGAGAGATTCAACGTATCCGTGGTTTGCAGAAACATGCAATGCCAACATTTTATTCTGCCGACTGGGCCAGTATAAGCTACTTTGAATACTGAAGCCATAACATCAGTTCAGTCCTCTGCCGTCCTCCGTGGTGTTTACAAGGGCATAGCTGGATAGAAACTATTTTAAAGAGACTGTTTGGCATGAGTTGAGGTTGACTTCCTTCCAAGACATTACCTTTTGGACATACTGTAGATACCTGCTCCTCTTAGAGAGATTCTGTTAGGTAATGGTAATGTTTGGCAAAACCAACCATTTTTTAATTTTATTTTTCATTGGCACACAGAAGAAAGAGGTTAAGTGGAATTCAGTCTCATGTATTTCTTCCTGTGGAAAGTTCCTGAATAGGAGAAATGATATTTCATTCCCAGTCTGGGACATTTCACATCTGTCAGGTTTTTTATGGCTTAATTTTGCATTAATCTGCTGCCCTATATTTTTTGCGCGAAACCACTTCTCGTGCCCCCCTGTTTCTAAATCGAGAAAGATGGTTTTAGCGGGAGAGAAAAAGACATGGAGGAATGTTCCCCTGCTAAGACGTCATGTGGTGTATGACTGCACACCGCCAGTCCAGGCTTTCTAGGCCCTCTCAGAGGGACAAGCCTTTCCTGGAAATCTCAATTTACCTCCGAATAACAGAAGGGGGACAATATATCACAGGCATGTACGTCTACATGAAACAGGGAGTTATTGGGGAACGGGAGCAATTAGTGAAGAGTTATAGCAAGATGAGAAAATGCACTTATAAATGTTCATGATTTGTTTGCCTTTTTGTATTTGGTGACATCCTTATTATCCTTCACATTTGGTATCGTGTTATCAAGCCAGCGGAGCATCCTGTGTCTGGAGTGCATTTAAAGAACACACTCTTCTCACATGGCTGCTCCCTGTTTCTCTCATCTATAGTAACTAACTATAGACCTTGAAGGCATATCACATAGTACAGTGCTATGGATCTTTAGTGGATGTCTTGAGCCAGCTCTTTTTCGTCTGTTCCCCATCAGGCAGGCTGCCTCAGCAGGGCCTCAGCCTGCCCGTGAGTGGAAATCTTTGGCCCGTGTTATCTTTGGAAAGTGTCGAGTCCACAGAAACCCAGGCAGAGCATGGAGTCCAGTGTCAGCTCGACATCCCGGGCTCAATATTACGAAGGAAATGTGGAGACATTGTGCTGCACCAGAATGAAGATGAGTTGAAGAAAGCGGTTGAAAATATTAAAGGACCGTCTATACTGTTGTAGCAGAGAGGAAACGTTTCCTGCCTGGTTAATTTGACTGAGGAAAACTGAACAATGTTGCCGTTTATTGAACATTTTTGTAACAACAAAGACCGTTGGGCATCAGGACATGATGAGCACTCTGACACTGAGAGCTACATGGTCCAATGAGATGGTCACAGATTGGACATTGCTTTTCGCTGACACAGTTAGGTTTTTTTGTCATGAAAAAGAGGAGGGAATGTGGTACAAAGAGCTCCATATGTGTAGTAGGCTGTAGTGTAACCCAAGTCCTGTAGTGAGGAGGGCCTCATCCACTTAATGCAGGAATCCATCTCATTCTGCCTGTCTATATTGCTGTGATTTTTTCCCTTCATAATGACCCCCAAGGGCCAGCAGGAGATTGGATGGCCTCTTATACATTGTGCATGTTGTGGCGGGGCATGACAAATTAGCACCCTGCAGAAATGCTGAATTTCTATGGATGTTTGTCTCATCAAAACAGCATGGCCATTTCCTGACTTGGCAAACAGAAGGCTCTGGTATAATGGAACATTCATAAGGCTTTCAGGCAAGGACAGTTTCTCACCGGATCTACTGTTAGCCTTTGATGAAAGAGTTTATATCATTATTATTACACAATTTCATACTTTTTGAACATAGCTGCTGTGCACCCCATTTGGAAGCAGATGAAAGTACGCAGTATAATTAAGTAAACCATAGTACACTGTGTAATACGCTATGTTTAACTCTCAAGTGACTGGTATCAGTTTCTACCCCAGGCACTACATACCTGAATATTTTATTTTGGTCTTAACTTAATCTTATCATTTGTCTGCGTTATCATATATTGCCTTACCATACATTCAAGACATTACATAACTTTTCATGTCTTAGCCACAGATCTGTATAGAAATCCAACTTTCTCTGACAACAACCTATCAAGTCATACACACTCAGATGCCAAATATATTCCTTCTGCTCTCCATTCACAACTGGAACACACATTTTTAAAGTTACTGCGACAAGTTTACGATTTATCACGTAATAAAAAAAATACTGACAAATGCCAATTACAAATTAGCTGAGCCCAAAGTCAGGCCCAATTACTCAATTTAAAGAAAACCTCAAAGATATCCAATTTAGTTTGCTTTGGGCCTGTCTAACTTGTAATCTTATACTGTATGTTTAATTTGAGTAATTTAAAAAAAACCCCATAAATAACCCTAAATCTATTTGCAGCACTGTCCTTTAATGCAGCAATGTTTCCTCCTTTCTCGGGGGGATTATTTGAAATGCTAGACGTAGGCAATTAAATGTGACTATTATTCTTATCATCACCAGACCAAGCGCTCTGTGTCACTTGATCTGCTTGCGTGACTAAAATATCACATCAGCTGTGTTCATAATGCAGTAGATATTCTCAGATAGATAAGGAGCGGTAATGAAAGAGTGACCTGAATATTAACAGAGGGGCTTTGTCATTTGTTATTTGCCTTTTAGGGAAGAGCTGAGGATCAGCAGTGGGAGATTGTGATTTAGAGTCTTCTCGTCATGTGCCACATATGTCTAATGCAACATACTGTATTTTTATCTTGTGTACTCGTGCTTATATTTAGCGTAACCCCCGTCTGTATCAACTGCTCAGCTGGTGACTCATTAAGAGTGTTTGCAACGGTGCTAATTTATTTTTTGATCTAACCCACGTATATTCTGGGTGTGGACAGGTCTCACTTTCCTCTCACATACGTAGAGCATGGCCCAGCTGTATCAGCTCTCTCCCACTGATTAGTTGAGTAGCATGCTCTAAGTTTAGTGAGTAATTCAACCAATAATAGATCATGGAGAATTGCACAATCCCATGTGTAATATAGGAGGTGGTGTGATGTCATTAGGGCTGCAACTATTACGATTATTCTAGATTAATTGATTAATCGTTTGGTCTATAAAATGTGAGAAAATAGTGAAAGATGTCCATCCCAATTTCTCAAAGTCCAAGGTGAAACAACAAAGTGCTAAGAAGTCATCAACAGCATACTGGCTCGATAGACAGAAACCCACAGGAGGTCTGTTTTCTGTGGGTTAATGATTAACAATTATCAAAATAGTTGCAGATTATTTTTCTGTTGATCGACTAATCGATTAGTCGACTAATCCCTGCAGCTCTAGATGTCATGGAATAACTGCTTATTAATTCCTCCAATTCATTGCTCTATAGTGTAGCACCTCACATTACATTTTAAAGTGAAAAAAAAATCTCCCTTTTCTGTCATTTTCAGTATTATGTAACGTATCATGTGTCTCCACTCTTACTTTTGCCAAGGTGTAGCACAAAGTTGCTTACACTGCTATTCATGCCTTGAGTGAGGTAGTGTTTTCTCAGTGCCTGGATGTGCTATGCTACAGTATTCTACCACCCA
The DNA here is from genome assembly GCA_028570985.1 of Heterobranchus longifilis. NCBI lineage: Eukaryota > Metazoa > Chordata > Actinopteri > Siluriformes > Clariidae > Heterobranchus > Heterobranchus longifilis. Next base: position 9,576 of record JAOVVB010240591.1, on the reverse strand, counting down.
TTAAATTGCGACATGGGGGGAAAAAACAGGTTGATGGCTTTACAGGATGTCCGAGGAATTTCGGCCATTCTCGTTAAAGCTCAGAAAAAGAGGCGAGCAGGGAAAAGCAGTTGAGACATGTCTTTAATTTTGCACAAGTCTTTGATTGCTTTAACCCTTTACAGCTTTTGTAAGAACCCCTGATTCTGTTTCACATATTTATTCCAAGAGTCTGTCTCTCTACACAGGAATGGTTTGATTGTTTTCTACACTGATACTACAGACAGAGAATTAAAAAAAAAAAACCTGTTAATATTGATTACCTAAGGTGCACTGGATCCGTTTTCAGCCTTTCCAACATCTTCAATTCTCAAAGGAATGCTGTAATACAAGTACTGAGCCGTGTGTATGAGGAGATTTGACCGTGAAGGTGTTGGAATTCACCCTGGTGTTCTTGAAACCACTTTTGAATTTGTTTAGCTGCGTGAATAGGGGCTTTGCCATCTCTTAACACACTGAGGGAACAATGCATCAAAAGGTGCACCTGGTCCTGTATAAACTCTTCATATTTCTTGGTGTTAAACTGCAGAGCTAACAGCAGACCTAATGCCTGGCATGAGATGGCTACAGATCCACCATGCTGGTCTACATGTAGAGAGAGGGTGAAAACGACTTATCACACCATATTACTTTTTCCAGCATTCTGTGGTGCCAGAGTTTATGTCATTGCATGTTAACCTTGGATACAGGCCTACAGTAAGTGATTTTCAAATGGCAGTACAGCTGTGAATATAATCTTTGCAAAGTTGATGACAGTTTTTGTTTGGAAACTGCAAATTTTAGACCATACTTTTAAGCAACTATCCTATTAAATTTTCATCTATACCTCTCTGACTGAGGCTGCGTACATGTTTGACTCATGACGTCAGTATATATTTTTTTTAGAAGATTCTAAATTCTCTTGCCTAGGGATGTTAATAATTAACTGTTTAACCGTTAACCGACATTAAGAATTTTGACCGATGATTACAATCAGTTAAACAGTTAAAAACAATATTATTAGAATAAAAAAGGTAATAAAACAAAGTTTGTTGCATGGTAAAAGAAAAATAGGCTGTACAGTCTATTTTTTTGCACTAGCAAGGTGTGTTTTAAGCTCCTGTTTTTCTGCTCCGTGCGCACCTCTCACAATCGACTGCTGACGTCGATCACATCGCAGATCTACGTGACACACGCCACTGTAACGATGAGGACTGGCGGGTTAAATCGGCCGCACTGCACACTGCGTATACGAGGCAGACACACAGCTGACAACCTCGCAGCTTGATGTGGTGGAGACAGGCTCAGACACTCGCTCCGCAGAGTCACATACAGCGGCGGGCATGTACCGGACGCACAAGTGGTTCCATTCTGGGAAAGTGGCTGCATGTGTCCACACAACTATGCATGCAACATCGTGGCTGCGTGACCACAGCTCTCCGCTGATGCTGAACGTACACTGTATGTCCGAGCCTCTCGGACGGGTGAAATGGGAAAGTTTCCCGCTTGTCAGTTAATGATCGGATAACGAGGGTCGAGAAAAAGAGAAATAGCATCCCTACTCTTGCCACATTAAATAATTTGGGAAGTTTTGTGGCTGGTGGCATTTGGGACGTACCTCTCTGGTACTTGGTTAAAGAGATAATTTGCTGATGTAAATCCAGCCGTGTGTCATCTTAGTGTGAGCTCTGTGTGTAAATGAGCAGCGTTTGACTTCCCTCCGTGGTCGCGGTGCATGTAATTGCTGAGTAAAAGCTGAGCAGCGGAAGACTGCCGAGATCCCCCAGTGCGTGCCCACTGTACGCAGCCGTCATCTATAATCCGCCCGGCGATGCGAAACGCGAAATCCGCAAAATATCTCTTTCAGTTCCTTTGAAAACACACATATTAAAGTGCTGATTGTCAAACCTCTTGATGACACACACTGGTAATTGACATTCAACATGGGGCTTCCCTTTGTAGCTACCTTTATAACTGTAATTAAGTTACTTCAAAGGTAACATCACTTTTGTATACAGTCGTCACCATGACTACAGAAAAACACAAGATAAAAGTAAAGTGTCGTCACCTAGGAATGATGCAGTCCACCTCTGGGCCAGCCGGTCACCTTAATTTGTATTTGTAGCTCTGCAGTGATGAGAAATTCCCCTTCAGAATTGAATCAATGGTGTCTGAGATTTTGTTTATGATGGACAGATGTGGATATGAATGAACAGATGGAAAGTAATTTTCCCACCCCTGCATTTCACTTTAGGGACAAAACAATGCAACAACACAAAAATATGGGTCAGCGGAATCAGATGATTATGTCCCATGGTGCGCAGTATTATAAGAGAGCGTTATCTTGCTTTAGTCATATGAATTAATACAGCTGTTTGGAAAAGTTTGTCGTGTCCAGAGGGGAGTTGATGGAACACAAACTCAAAACTCCACACCCAGCATTGCTACGTAAAATCAGATTTCAAATCCCTGAAACACTTAAAACAACTTGAATTAGGACAATATAGGTGACTGATTATTTGTTATTTGTTGTTATTTGAGATAACAGTTTGAAAAGCAAACAAATAACTGCTAGCAAGCAAACACGTCTGCAGCTGTGCAGCAAAGAACTGTGTGGTACAAAGGCCGGTTTTGGCCACCAGCACAGCCTCAACAATTACATTCACACGAAGTGAATGCTCATGTCTCTTTGCCTAACTCCCTGGTACTTTATTGCTGTTTTGGGGTTTTGAACATGTCAGTAAGATGTTATGAATATGATGTTAGTATTTTTTTAACTCATTTTATTGTTTGTTTGTCATACTGTTGTGGTCACAAATTGCTGGGGTGGACATATTTGGTATGTTTCCATGTACTGAAGAATACACAAGGCTGTCATTTTCTCTTTCTTTCTGGATATTCTTATAAACAGTATAATCTTGTCAAACAATTATATATATATATACTTTATATACTTTATATGGCTTTATTCTTTAACGATTATATTCTTATTTTCCTTGTCATTGTCTAATTTTCTGGTGTTTTGCCGTACTGGGCATTCACATCAATTTGACAGGACGGACAAATTGACTGGACTCCCATTTTGGTTCATATAATAGTGGCAGGATATATTTGTTGTTTTTGGCTTTTTGGGAGTTGGCGCAGTGGCTCAGTGGTTAGGCCGTATTCACATCAGACTGAACGGAGGGTATGATTGAAAAGATTCCGATGGTTATAATATAAAAGTATTCACCTAATCAAATAACCCAAGATTGTGATTTTCATCCATGTTATATACGGACAGACTGTTACAGTATGCAGTACTTAGGGTTGTATGGTAAAGTGAGTTGGTCATGTTAGGTAGATAAAAAAAAAAAATCTGCAAAACGGCATAACATTTGGGTTTACCTCCCTGAACACTGTACTGTATGTGAGGTATCAGTGTTCATATATGTTGTTTACACAGTGTCAGAACTTTCTGGATAACACTAAATTATCAGCTTCTGTAATGAGAGCGTGGCAGCACCACTGCTGACTTACAGCAAAAAACTTCCCAGGTTTGCCAAAATGATAAACTAATGGGTGACATCACGGTGGCTACGTCCACTTCTTTTATACAGTCTGTGATTTTGATCCCAACCGAGTCTGACCGATTCCGTTCCGTGTAGAGTCCGCAGGGTCTCCCCGTGTTCGTGTGGATCTCCTCTGGGTGCAGATATATGGGTCAGATGAATGGGGAAACTCTAAACTACTCCCAGGTGTGAATGTGGGTGTAACTGTGTTTCTCTGTCACGGATTAGCCACCTGTCCAGGGTGTTTCACTGCTTCTCACCCACCAGCCCTCCAGCCCCCTTCAGCCTTGAGCAACATGAACAAATATAAAAAGAAATGGATGGATGATGTTTTTTTTAAACACACAATATTCTTAAAAACTTATACTTAAAAATATACATTCAATGAAAGGTTTTCAGATGTATCCCCCAGTATCAGTAAACAGGGGAGAAGGGAGCAGGCAAATGAAGAGTTTAGAGGTGCAGGGGTCAGACATTCACCTGTAGCAGCTCTCTGCTTGGCAGTTTGGATAAACAGCGGAGGACTCGGCCTGACCTCACTGTCAAACACACTGACATGGATCACCTCAAACTCCACTGAGCTCTTCCAGCCTCCTCTGTCACCACCACCCCAACTGCACCTCATTCACTTTGTTGTCAAAGTGTATCTTTCTTTACTCAAATACAGTAGTTTTTTAAAATAATATTCTTCTGGTAGGGGAGGCCGGGGTTGGTTGGTACCCAACTATTTTCTGGTTCTTTGAAGGTCACAGAAACAAAAAAGTAAGATCAAAATGTTTGTTTCATTGACCTGCACTCATCTATGTGAAAACATCTGAAAGTCACTAATTGTTTTGGTGAGGGTAATATGGTAGTCTGTGGACTAAACGTGTTATAGAGCTGTGTTAGATAGAGATATTGGAAATGTACTTCTAGTTAATACACATCGGAATCAGCTACATTTTGATATAATATTTGAAAGTCTGATGAGTGATGGGGAACATCAATTCTTCACAAAGATGGGTCAAATTTGATGGGGGGGTTGATTGGCACACTGATTTGTTGGTTGGCACATTTATATGTATATGTATGTGCCAATGAATATTTTGTCAGAGGATTTTGAGAGATTAAAAACAATGTTCATATTGTTAGTTAATTATTATTTTGAATGGTCAGTGTTATAAGTAATTCGACATTCCTACTGATGAATTGCTTAAAAATGCTGTTTGGTTTAAAAATGTTAATGTTTTCTGGTTCTTGAATTAAATGTTGAAGTAGTTTCTCTTGGTTGCTTTATTTTTTGTAACTCCAGCATTTTAACTTTTTGCCAACTAATCCCCGTGATGGGGCTTGTTGGCACAACTGCACACACTTTAATCACAAATTACCTCATTTGAGAAAACATTTTGAGTACATTAAAACATATGTATTTATAGCTGAGACTTTAATCTTTCTTTAGCTGCTGGTTAGAATATTCTGACATAAATTATGCCAGAGAAATGTGGCAGAGAGTGAAAAGAGTGCCAACCAACCCTGGACTCCCCTACTTGCTGCATACATTCGTATTTATGTTACATAGACAAGACTAAGGAGCAAACACACACCAAGTTTAAACAAGAATCTCACCGTGGAGCTACTAATTACAGCTGGGGATTTGTTGGCTGGTGTGACGGAGTGGACCACAGTGGCCCTGTGAACCAGGCCTGCAGCTGTCACACACATCACACACATGCAGAATTCACTTTTCTCCTCCTCGTTCCCCACTGATGTGGCCCAGTCAGCCCAGAGACAAATGGGCCCAGACATGGAAGACATTAAGACTAGCTAAAAACAACATGCTAAGTACAGACTTGCTCTCCCGCAATGCAAACACAAAGTGTTCACTCTGCTGCAATTATACACATTTTGACATGGACAGCAGGGGAGACAGTTTTCTTTATATTTATGTAAAAGCTTGTTTCAGGGAAAGTCTAAGATGTAGAGACATTCTGTGGCTTCAAGTAGCCGTGTTAACATTAGGATCAAGGGGTAAAAAAACAAATTATCCAGGTCAAAGGTTAACCCGTAGAGATATGGTAGGAGATTCAATGCACAGTATGTTAGAAATCAAGTTTTAATACAGTCAGTGCATGGTCTACAATCATCTTGTTGATTGCATTCAGACTACATGGAAAGAGGGCACACGTGCAAGCCAGCCTTCCAGAATGAGTCTCTCAAATTCAGACCCAGCAGTCTGAGGAATGCTCCTGACACTTCTCCAGTGTCGGATCACATTTTAAGTCTGTGACCTTTGTAAATACGGCTATTCTTAACACCTGAATTGTTTCTAAATCAGAGGTTGACATGATGTTGCAATTTGGTTGCTGCAGAGCGCATTGGTCCGGTATTACATTAGATTATCTACCCTATACGCTTTGCACCAAATTGAAAAGTAGGACTGCAGAACTGCAATCCTGGTAGTCTTAATCAAAGCTTTTTCAATCAGTCTTTTAAAGTGTTGAGAATAAGATGTGTGGGGCCAAGAGCTTGCTGACATGATTGATAACAAATGACTTACTGTTGCACTGGGCTAGAGGGGGGGCTTCCCCCTGTGGATCCTCAAACATAGTGTATTTTCTTAAAGGAGACAATTAGCTCTTGATGAGGCAACCCAGCACTAAGAGCTGTTGATATCAGGGAGTCAAAGGTCACTGTTTGAAGCAGAAAAGCCAGTGGCGACCTGCTCCTCCAGTGGGAAAACATTACCAGCTTTTTTTCTTATTTACGTGCTGAGCTTATTTGAATCAGAACCAGATGCTGATATGTTGTTAATTGTTAATATATTGGTGACACATTCAGTTCATAGTTCAAAGCCAGGAGGTAATTTTAACCTGTGTTCCTTTATAAATCATATTTTTCTATATTTGACAGTGTGCCCATATATGCAAAGATTAAGTCATTATTCAAAGATGACTTTTTTTTGCCATTGGACTAAATGTTGTAACATATTTCAGATTCAACAAAAGTCTATGTGATTCCAGTAGAACACTAAGTGGTGGTTTGTGGTGGAGTATTGACTTTTATGAAGCCTTGAGACTGTAATTAGTTGTTAATTAGTGGATGTTTATTATTCATAGTTTATGTTTCCCTTCATCTCTGTCAAGTAAAAGTCACATTTTTCATGTGTAAAATGCTCATTTTTAGCCACACTAGTGGTGTAGCGATGCATCACTTTGGTTCAGACTGAAATATCTGAACTATTAAATAGATAATACTGACGTTCATGGTCCCCAAATGATGAATCTTCCTGACTCTGGTGATCCCCTGACTTTTCCTCTAGCAGCACTGTGAGGTTTTCTTTGTTTTTTTTTTAAATGTCTTGACAACTATTGGATGGATTGGTGTAAAATTTGGTGCATACATGCATTCCCCCCTCATGGTGAATTGCATTAACTTTAGTGATCTCTTAACTTTTCATCTATAGCGCCATCTTCAAGTAATGTTTTTAATTTGTCCAATACTTTGGTTTATGACCAAATACAGAGAGCAGTTAACCCCTGGTGCTGGCCAGTCATGGCATGAAGTGGGTGCGAATGTCGGATCATCGGTTTCGGAAAGTTACAACGAGCACTTCTGATGGAGTATACTGTCCCCTTTAGTCATGACCTATTTTTCAATAACACACTGCACTAGTGATTCCAGCATGAAATTTTACTGTAGGTATTTGATAAATGTTATGTTCTACATGTGGTACATGAAAGGTTTCTCCATTCCAAGAAAAATGTGGATTGTTAACATGATAAAGAAATGACCAGGAGCTGCGGAATTCAAAACAAAGATGCTGCAACCCTGCATGGCGACACTGTTTCATTCCAAAATGATTTCTGGGAAATGCAGCACAGCACAAACATCACAGCAATGACAGCTTGCTGCCAACTTACAAAGCACAGCTTTAAAGTTACAATCTTGAAGATCTCTGTTTCGTTCTCTTTGGCGATAATTTGTAATTGCAAGTGTGTTTTTTTGGATCAGTGTCACCTTGTATTGATTTTTCCTGGGAATGTTGCCACAGACACCCAGTTTGTAAGACTGCAAATGCAGGTGCTTTTATCAGTGGGCCATATGTTCAATCACCATTGTGTTACCTCATTCAACGATAGATAGTGACGTTTTTTAATTTTTTTACCTACTGTTTTTATGTATTTGTTTATATATACTTTTGTGTTTTTTGTGTTCTTGTTATGCTCCATATCACCAAAACAAATTGGCACTTGGCAATAAAAACAATTCTGATTCTGAACAGACGTTTATTTAAATGAAAATCTTTTTAATTATGGCAGGCATTAAGATCTGAAAATTTCACCAAGCCAAGTTCAAAATATTTTTGACGCTTTCATTTTAAAATGAGCTAGTCTACAACTTGCATAAGCTGGTAATAATGTATTATATTATAGTACAGTACAGTTATCAAACCCTCTCTCCATCCAATCATGGAAAATGTAGAAAAAAAAAAACTCTAATCCTCCCCACCCATGATCAAACATATCAACAACCGTCCACTTGAAGGAGACCAAATGAAATAGCGCAGCCATTACCCTGACATTGTAAACAAACATGTCTGTTTCCCCCTCTGGATGCCATTAGGAATGTTTCAATGTTTGTTTTAGTCATTGAGCAAAATGTGTTCTTTCTTCCTCTTCATACTTCAATAGTATGCAAATCATAGCATTCATTTACAAGCCGCCATTGTTCTCAGTCCAAACACAGCTTGTGTTTGTAAGTCTGTAATTGTGTGGTATATTCTGCCCTGCTTATCTAACCTCCCCTCTTTCTAATCATGTAATATTTAGAATATATAGAGGTTACGTTGTCCGCTGGTTAAATCCCGTGGCTTTTACAGAGAGTGCAAAGGCCGCTTTGAGGCCTTTATGGAATCCAGCTGGCTCGGTCCAGCATTTCCAGAGTTCCACATTTATCTGAACCAGATCAGAGCCAAGCGTAGTCCAGTCAGACACCCACTGCAGCCTTGAGAAAAGCGAGGATTTTTCGAGAACATGAACAAATTTGTAAAGATTAAACACTGGGATCATAAAGTTGTTTTCACTGCAGTATTGTATACCTGCTGATACTAGTCTTACATGGCGAGGGAGGTTCCTGGAATCTGCAATAAGACTCATTTTAAGTCTCCTGAACTTTGAAATTTGATCTAAATCAGTGAAATTACACCATCCATTAAGCCTTTGATACAGCAGCTGGTAAATGGGACCCCAATGCCGTGCACGCACGCACGCACGCACGCACGCACGCACTCCTATCCTGACTCCACCTATGGTAAAGTACTTTAACTCTCAATTCTCAAACACTCCACAGCAGGTGTGGCTACATTTTACGAGAACATCACCCTTGCTCTGTAATAACCAGCCCCTGTTCATCGTTGTCGCAAAATATTACCCTCTGAATGTGGGTCAAACCTATTTTAGGACTATTATTTCGAACAGAAGTTCTGTAAAATAAAAAATTATAGATCTGCATTCCTACACTTCATGACACTTTCAGACGTGGACACATTTACTGCAGTTATCTTTGGTCAAACTGCACTACTCATAAACACGCAGAGTAGCTGGATAAAACATAAAACAACAACAAAAAAAAGCATTTTCCACTATGAAACACAGTACAAAATGTAGATGTGTTAATGAGAGCACCTTTTTTGTCAAGTTCTTCCCGTCTTGTGCAGCAGCTCTCAGCAGCTTTATGCTGTGATTGAGCCTAACCACTACCACGTGTGTGTTTGAAAAGATTTTGGTGAAACTGGCACAGGGTCAAGACAGGGTGGAAGTTGGAGGGGTGCGAAAGAGGGGTGAGTACCAGAGGAATGGAGTCGCTTAATGTGAAAACATCAAACGACTTGAATCTGGTACCAGAGTGTTGGGCTAAGGTGTCTGAACTTGTTACGGTGCGATCATGCAGGGCTGCTGCCTGTTGAAATCTTGTCTCACGCAGACCCAGAAAGTCCCCCACACACCCACCCACCCGAAACTCAGCGTTA